>CABFVZ010002460.1:21074-33985 GCA_902151445.1 Timema monikensis | reverse complement strand
GAACCTGATAGAAAGGGTGGTTCGGCGAGTTACCGTGGTGAACCGGATAGTAATGGTGGTTTGGCGAGTTACCGTGGTGAACCGGATAGGAAGGGTGGCTCGGCGAGTTACTGTGGTGAACCTGATAGAAAGGGTGGTTCGGCGAGTTACCGTGGTGAACCGGATAGTAATGGTGGTTTGGCGAGCTACCGTGGTGAACCGGATAGGAAGGGTGGTTCAGCGAGTTACTGTGGTGAACCTGATAGAAAGGGTGGTTCGGCGAGTTACCGTGGTGAACCGGATAGTAATGGTGGTTTGGCGAGTTACCACGGTGAACCGGATAGGGAGTATGGTTATGGTGGGCAGCTGAATGACGAAGAAACACACACAAACTTTTGACGATGGTTTATTACTCGAGGGTTTGTGACCCAGCGCGGAGCTGTGCTCCCGTTGACTGATGCCAGCAAGCGGTCTGTCAGCTCCTTTTATCCCCCCCCAGATAGGTCGTTCGGGAGCGCTCGGATTGCCACCGAGCGGCCACGAAGCAAGGAAGGGGGATGTTTGGTCAGTGACTTTGATCATAGAAGGGAGGGGAGAGGGATAGAGCATGACTGGCTGCTTTGGGAATGCAAGAGCGTTACATAGATAAATAAGGAGTAGAGGGGTGGTAACAAATATATACTCAGTACAAAACTAGGGAAACCAAAATAGAAATATTTACCTACAACAATCCATCCAAAATCTAATCACAAGAAAAATAAACTTTTAAATACAAATCTTTAAAAATAATCGAGTCACACAAATTCATAGAACAATTTTCATCCCTTACAAGGAGTGATTTATACTTAGTGTAAATATTATATTAAAGTCCAAAGGCACGTGCTATAATTTTGTGTCAAAAAGGATCACACAAAGATGATAAGGATCTGCGAATACAGCCTGTAGCTCTTAAACAGATTAGCTAACTCCTATCAATCTTGGCTACTCTCCAAAATAGTAACCGCAATCCATTGTGTTATAACAGCATTTTGAGGTGAACACAGTTCATCAGAGAGACCTTATAGTTTAGTTGGTTCAGCAGTTATTCGATTATAATGTGGTTTTACACATGTTTTAGGATGATGAAATTATTAATTTTTCAAAGTTATGTTTTACGTTATCATAGTTTTGCTCTAAGAATATTTTTGGTTATATTAAAACTCCTTGTTTTGATTTTGTTATATGAATAGTGTTATTAAAAAGATTAATTAGATAAAGTATTATACATAGATTATGTTTATTATGCATATAATTATTGGGACACATTGAAAGTTAAAAAAGTGTCACAAACTTTTCATAATAAAATATTATTGGTGTCATTGTTAACCCAACAATGGTAAGGTGAATATTTGGCCTTAAATGGTGAGGGGTATGTCACACCCCAGTTAGAAAAAGGCCATTAAGATATACAAATGATTTTTTTAAATATATTTTTTGTTTAATGAACATTATGTAGGCATATTATAGCTATATATGATTTCTTCATTGTGGTAAAATAAATTAAATATAGTTGCTGTGTTAAGTTTGGAATAATTGAAATTTTAATTAAAATATAAAAGTTAGTAATCATATTATATAATATAAAGTTTCTTTAGATTATCTTTAATACAGAATAGCTCACTCAGCACAATCCTGGCACAACATTGCCCGATGTTCCGAACACATAGACTTCCTGCAATATTTACAGGTAAGTTTTGTTTTCCTGTCTTTGCTCCGTGGACACCTTTTCACTGTCATTGGTTGCTCATGATCTGCTTGTGGTTTGATTTCAGCCTCTGGTAGATTTAGTATCTCCCTGATGTGGATCTTAATGGCTCTAGGAATGTTTCCAAATTGACTCCTCATTACTAGATGATCTCTTGTCAGGCTTTCACTTAGCTCTTTCAAAAAGTGACGGTGGTTATGTTTTGGATTATCTTTCCAGTCTGGATTAGACAGTACAAACAATATATAGCAATTTACACCACAATGATCAACCATGACAAATAACATCTGCATAGGCCATCTCTTATTTTTTCTGGATATCGTAAATGTAGCACATAGTTTGTCAAAACAGTCAGTTCCTCCTTTATTTTTGTTGTACGCTATCACTATATCTGGATTTCCTGGTTCATTATCAATTCCGTCATTGTGGTGCATGGGTGATACTAATACGACATTCTTTTTCTTCTTGGGAGAGTATGAAACTAGGGTTTTGGTCTTGTCAAACCCAAAAACAGAAGCATTGATGGCTCTCTCCTGGAAAAACATAGGAATTTTTGGCTTATTTTTGTTTAGTGTGCCTACCATTGTAATTTTATGGTCCTGCAGCATACGGCCAACAAGTGGAATAGTGGTAAACCAGTTAGCACAAGTTATATATCGTTTGGAGCCTGATATGGTTTCACTTAGCTGATGCACGTAATACTCTGGTACCAACTGGTTACGTGGGCGATCATTGATTTGTCCTGTGTAAGGTATTGCATCACACATATAGTAAGTCTTAGCATCATTCATCTTGATTACCTTGATACCGTATTTGCCCGGTTTATTGGGCATGTACATGAGAAAAGGGCAACGTGCTTTGATTGAAACCAATTGCTCGTCTATCGTTACATGTGCACTAGGTGAATAATACTTTCTACAATTGGTAATGAAAATAACCCAAATATCTATAATGTGGGTAAATTTATCAACTACTGCCCTTCTTGGTCTAGTTGTCTTATCATCAAATCGTAAGCAATCTGTCAAAAAGAGAAAACGTTTCATTGACATGGTTGCCCTGAATAAACCATTACCATAAATGTGTGACCATAACTCTTCTACATTTAGAATGCCACTTCGCAAAAGGCCAGCCAATTAAAACAAACCAAACAAAGCTTTGATTTTTATAACACTAATTGGTCTAACAGTATAGGTGTAATTAGACTATTTTGCAGAGTTCTTTCAATTTCTTCATTTTAATGAATAGATATTTTAATCAAAATATTTCCACTGAACAAGTTACTCCATGCTTCTATTGGTTCCTTAACATTTTCTGCCCCTTGTTTGGGTCTCAGCCTAATTATTAATAAATTTTGTGCAAGAGACCTACCTTGTCTGCTTGGACGTGTACAGCTCCAAGGGAATCCATACCGCCCATAGACAATAAGTCCCAGTTGAACGTCTTCTGTATTCTTTGGTGCTAAAAGCTCTGCTACTTGTTTTTCCACAGGACCGGCTTCCACATCTCCTTCTGGATATGCAGGCTGTTCGTTGTCATCATCGATTTGTTGCTCTATAACAGTTTCTGGTTCTTCATCAGTGAACTAATGTCGGGGAAAGAACTCATCATCTTCATTTCTTTCCAACAACTCTCTGATTTCATTGACATTCAGTCCAAGCGCCATGTCTTCTGAAAGTATATTAACTAGCTATAGTATAATATTTATATGTATAAATTAGGAAAGCCTAAGTAGTGTTTTATATCACATATAGTAAGTAATAGAAAAATAAACACGAGGAAACATGTGTTTCTTAAATGGTAAGGTGGGGTATAATACACCCCATGGTGGTAGTTTGTTTACAAAATTATTTGTACTAGATTAAATAGTTCTCATAACAATAAAGAAAGACTAATTATTATTAATGTTAATTGAAGACATTTTTTCTAATAAATATAGTTAGTGGCATAAACTTGAACATTGGAACTACAAACATTAAAGTGAAAAAATAATAAAACTTTTGATCTTTTAGAACCGTATAAAACAGTGATAATCACTAGAATTTTTGTAAGAGCCATTATCTTAGATTAAAGATCCACAAGTAGGCTGCAGCCATATGTGTAACTAGGGCTTATATATGGTGTGTTCAATACCAAGAGTCCAGAAAGTTTTATATATTTAAGCTTCAAAATATATTTTTAAAACCATCCTTTTCCCTATAAACAAAGTATAACGTTTTTTTTAATATAGCTGAATTCGTTGGTGGTTAGGGATTTTTAATTCAATTAAATCTGATTTTATGTCCTATTAAAAATAAAAGTTATTCGAAGAAAAAATATTTTTTTTAAGTACAAAATTTAACCTGTTGCCACCCGTACTGTCGTTTGCCACTATCACCAGCTGACGACTGATGAGAACTTGACCTTGGCGTGGTAGGGGCAGGTGGTGGGGTGAGAATTGCTGCCACATTACTCATGTTTTTCACTACAAACATTTAACTGAAATATACCTCCCTTCCCCCAATGTCATTGTGTTATTTTTACTATACAATATCTAAAACATATGTAATTTTTCATTCATCTTCTCACACTTCTTAAAAGTTGCCAAAATTATTAACATATTATGTTTGAATTTTATAAATAAAAAAAATCTCTTTATGTCTTTGATGTTGTTGGATGGAATCTGTCACACTTCTCCATTAATTTATCTACTCGCATAAGTTCGGTAGAAATGGCGATTCGTAGAAGGTTTTCAAAGTGTGCACTTGTGAGACGAGATTGATGTTTATTTTTGATGAAGTTAAGGCTGAATGTTTCCTCACATATTTAAGTTGACCCAAAAATTCAGAAAAATTTTCTAACACATTCACTTACATTTGTGAGTTTTTATCGTTCTGTATCTTGCTGAAGATCAATCAGCTTTTCTTTTAATCACCTTGCTTCACACCCAAATATTGATAATTCAGCGACATTTACTGTTGTTATTGCCCATGGATTTTCTACAAAGTGAAATATGTCGCGATACTTTCGAAAATATTTAAATCCGTTAATCATTTCAGCTTGAAGTCAAGATATTAACTCAATTAAGCAAGACATTATTTTTTCTTCTTCAGGATTTTCAATCAAAAATGCTTGTCCAGTTGGAAAACTTGAGAAATCATTCTTGTAAATTTCTTTCAACTACGTGTTACATTTTTCTTCCATTGAAAATACTATACTCATCAATTTGGCCACAATCTTGCTATAGTCTCCTTATAGCTTAGTCAAGACAATGTTAATTATTCCAGTGACGTCAGTTAACTACTTTCAACCACCAATGAACGTCATGCATTTCAGGATAATCTTTTCCCCTTTCGCTTAAAAACAGCGTAATCTCATAGCGAAGGTAAAAAAAAACTCTCCAAAACCTTCCCTTTACTCAATCACCTTAATTCACTATGGTAAAGTACGTCATCGTACTGCAATAAGAGTTCTTTCAAAAACTCCTGAAATATTCGATGATTTAGTTCATGTGACCTGATAAAGTTCAAAATGCTGATTAATATTTTCATAACAAACTTAAAATCTTTGCTAAATTTACAGACAGGATTTCTTGGTGAATAATACAATACAATTTCAAAAAGCTTTAATTTTTAAATGTTTCTTAAGTAAAGCAACAAGACCTGAATTTATGTCAACCATAGATAGGCAACCGTAAGTACAAGTTTATCAATATCAATATTTGGCTCATTAAAAATTGAGTTACTGTTTGAACGTAATCAAACCACGGGTTTGGCCATACATTGGAATCATAGTTAAAAAGTTTTCTTTCGCTGTACCATATTGTTTTAAATATCTTATTAATAGGAGATACTCTTAGAGGTTAAGTCAGTGGATGAGTCAAGTGTGAGACTAAAATATTTACACTGTCACAATTCATTATTAACATTAGGGAAAATATATGTTGATTATTTCCTGTGACCTTCTAATACAGGTAGAATATGGTAGTTGAATTTGTTTTCCGTCCAGAAAATTCAAAAATAGTGTACTACAAACGGTGACAATACAATCCTTAACAATTTCTGAATCTTAAAATGGCTTCATTTTTCATGCTGGAATTTAAGTTAAAAGATTCGAGGCTTTTGTAGTAAGCTCATTTTTTTTCGTGCTACTAAACCAAGTCTCCTGTTCAGTTGATACTGATTTTTTAGATCTTGAAATTTTTCTTCCCTCAATTACAATTTCTCGGGGTATTTACTCTAAAGTAAAGGCCGATACACACATAATGCTAAGCTAAGATATTCTGTGCTGTCCTCTGCTAAGACTTTGTCAATTTGGTTTTAAACTCATTGCTAATCTAAGATAGCCATGGTTCCTCTTTTCACTCCCGACAGGGTTCCTACAGTCTAGAAAGTCAGGGAAAGTCAGAGAAAAAAACAATAGTCAGGGAAAGTCAGGGAAGCTTTAAAAAGGTCAGGGAAAGTCAGGGAAATGACATTTCATATCATAATTAGAAAAAAACAACGAAAATATTTTTTCGTATTTACTGCATCATAAGCCACTGCCCCAATGAAGAAAGCTGAGGGGCACTTACCATGCTCAAACTTGCTGTAACATAAGTTTTGGTAGCATTTTATTTCAGGAGGTGAACGCAGAAATCTCTTGGCCTGCACATGACAATTCTTTTAACTTTAGTGATCCATTGTTGGTTCTTGTTCAAGGTAAGGCAACGTTATCGTTGGATACAGTGAATTAGGACTGATTCGGCTACACCAGCAATGTCTAACAAAAAAAAGTTTTTAACCAGCTTTGGCTAAGCCCAGAGCATTTTCCTGAATTCTCATACTGGATCAGTGGCGTTGAAAGTAATAAGTTGCAGGCATTTTGTAAAGTGTGCAAAAAAATTATAAACCTAAGTAATATGGGAAAGAAAGCATTAGTTTACCATGCAAAAGGACCAACTCATATCAACATTCTTGAAACTTTGACAAATCAACGCTCACTGTTGACTTTTTTCTCAAAAAAGTCAAGTGATTCATGTTAGTTGAGCTTCCCTGTTTCAACAGAATCTCTAGCACACAAAGACATTCTACCTAGTGGTGATTTGGCTGGTTGCTCGAAGTTTTTCTGTTTCATCAGAAATCGTAAAGCCGCAGAAGGAAGCTGTTGCCAAAAGTGAAATTAGTGTGGTGCCTCGAAGAAACCATAACACTTTTGTTACAAAAGATGATATAACTAAGGCGGAAGTAATTTGGGCTATGCAAGTTGTTTACAAAAAAAGTCTTTCAATTCGTGCAATAATTTAAGCACAATTTTTCAGTTGATGTTTCGCGAGTGTTCCATTGCCAATGCCTTTACCCTTGGTTGAGACAAGGCTGCATACTCCATTGTCCATGGCTTTGGCTCCATTCTTTCATAACAATTTACTGGACCACCTAAAATCATGTAACAACTTTGTAATTTGTTTTGATGAAGCGTTGAATAAAGTTTTTCAAAGAGGACAAATGGACATTGTAATAAGATTCCGGGACAAGGAAAATCATAAAGTCATCAGTCGTTACTTAAACTGTGGGTTTTTCGATAGGAGCACCGCTGAAGAATTACTGAAGCATTTTCTGGATGTATTTCTCCTCTTTCACTCTCTAAGTTGATACAAGTGTCAATGGATGGCCCAAATGTCAATTTAAAGTTTATAACACTTCTTCAGGAACACATCAAATCTGTCACAGATAATGACGTATGTAGTTTGCTAGATCTGGGAACATGTGGGCTTCATGTTGTTCATGGTTCCTTGAGAACAGGAGTGGAGTCTGTTGATTGGGATATAAGTAGCTTATTGCGTCACATGTACTACCTGTTCACTGACTCTCCAGTTCGTCGAGCATTGTTTACCCAGTTGGCAGGATGTGCATCTTTTCCATTGAAGTTCTGTGGTGTGCGGTGGTTAGAGAATGCAAAGTGCTTTCAAAGGGCATTACAAATTTGGGACCATGTTGTTTAGTTTCTCAAAGAAGCAAAACTTCCTAAAACAAAACCTCTAGAGACACTGAAAAGAGCAGCCTATGATCCATTCCTAAAGTGTAAACTAGCTTTCTGCAAGACAATTGCAGATGAATGTCAACCTTTCCTGTAACGGTTCCAGACATAAAAACCAATGACTCCATATATTTTTGAAGCTGTAGAGAAACTTCTAAGGTACCTTATGCATAGTTGCGTGAAACCTGATCTGATGAAGTGCACGGGTCCAAAGTTACTGTCTATCGACACAAAAAAGTCAGAAAATTTTATCCTTAGCAAAAATATTGATGTAGGATTTGCAACAAAACGTTTCTTAGGAGAAACTGCAATCACAGTAACAGGAAGACAAAAACTAGAATTAATACACGAGTGCCGCAGTATGTTAACCACCATGATTGCAAAACTACAAGAAAGAAGTCCCTTAAAACAGAAAGCTGTGAGAGGTTTGTCTTCATTTGATCCTTGTGTTATTCAACATTCACCTCAACTGGGCCAGAAGAGATTTTCTTTTCTTTTGGAGGAACTCAACCATGCCAACATCATAATCGATGTTCTGGCTGAAAATGCCAAGAAAGAATACTTGCATTTTTGGAACCTCAAAAAATCTTAGCTTCAAGAAATATTCCGTCCATGTGATCAGTTTAGTGATGAAGTATGACTTGACACTATCTATGGTAGCTTTCTAATAGGAAATGCAAACTAAAAACATCTTTGGGGAGTAATAAGGATTTGCCTTGTCGCATGGGAATGCAACTGTTGAAGGTGATTTTTCAGTCAATAAATCTTTACTGGTTGAAAATATGCATGAAAAAACAGTCACTGCATAGCGTCACATTCATGAAGAGATACAAGAAGCAGGAGGGATTAAAAACATACACATTAACAAAAATATGTTGGATTACGTGAGAGGTGCTTGGAAACACTATCATGAATATTTGGAGATGAAGAAGCAGGAAAGAAGTGAAGAAGACAAGAAGAAGGCAGAAAAGAGGAAATTATAAATACAAGTTAAAGATTTAGAAGGAAAAAGAAAAAAATAATTAATGATGGTAACTGAAGAGAAACGAGAAGCAATAGAAGTGGAGTTGCAAGAACTGAAGAAGAAACAAGCTTCACTTTATTAAATTTAGCATAGTATCTTATTGTATGACTTTTGATAATTTTAATGAAAAATAAAATTGACTTGAGACAAGAATAATATGAAAGCAAACACATTTCATCCTGTTGTGAGCTATTCAGTTCAGGATATGCACAGTTTAGGTGAAATAAGACTGTAATGATACCAAACTTTTTAGTATATTCTTAGTGGCCTGTTATTTAGTACGTATTTCTGCACATGATACCAAAGTGAATCAAGTTAGTTACAACTTGTTGATAGGGTTAGACATATTTAATTATTTTTCCATCATTTTCCCTGAACTGAATGGCAAGACGTTTGCTTTCTTATTCTTCCATGAGAGGTGAGGCAAGGTCGGCTGTAGGGGAGGAGGAGGCAGAAATAAATGTATTTAAATTAATATTTTTCACATGTATAGTATCGTAAAGTTATAGTAGAAATTTTATGAGAAATTGGTCAGGGAACTTGGGAAAATAGTCAGGGAAAGTCAGGGAAAAGTCAGGGAGAATTTCTTACATACAAATACTGTAGGAACCCTGCCCGAGTTCAGTGTTGTTTCTTTCTGGTCTGCTCCAGTGAAATTTAGTTATGATGGCGTTCTCCAAAGTGTTTTGTTTAAGTTCAGAAGATAGTACTGAGGAAGAAAAGATGCGGCTGTTATCAGTTGTTTTGAAAGATGAAGAAAATTTAGGCACTGGAGGTTTGACTTGTCCAACTAACGCTTCTATTTTAATACAAACACATTTATTAAATATAAAACCTAAATCTAATATTACTTAAATACCCGCGAAACAAACTGAAAACCAAAGTTCAACACTTCTTTAGTTATTTTCACCAAACCAGCACTGTGTCTGTTCAACACGGAGCCCTAGTTGCGTTATGCGCATGCGCAAAGTAAGATGGCTAAAGATGGGAGATGGGAAAATTGACCGGCTAACAATCGGAAAAAAACATACCGCGGCGTAGCTTAGCTTAGCTTTCTGTGTGAACCAACACATTTAAACACATGGTCTGCTATTATTCTAAAGAGTTGTTAGAGCAAATCTTAGCTTAACGTTCTGTATGAACCGACTTTTAGAATAGACTGTGATGTGATGTCTATGTAAGCTATAACGTTTATTTCCCAGTACCACTTCTCGACATAATAAATAAACTGATGATAAAACTTATTTTTTACTTTAACAAAAAAGAAATGGTGTTCCCATTCTTGAAAGCCCCAGTTCCAAGTTTAGCTTTCTGGTCAACAGTAACCTCTTCTTCACCTCTGACAATATGTGTATTAATCACCTCATCCTTTTTAAGGACTTTATATTAATTATACAAATATAGGTTGGTTTAGTTTTTATCGAAAATAGTTACCAAAACTTTTGCGTAGTATGTATTTAAATACGTGAGGGCTGCATAAAATCTGACTAAGGGCCACATGCAGCCCATGGGCTGTGTAGTGGGTGACTGGACTAGAAAGGATCCTCATCCTAGAGGTAGCGACCAATTCAACTTTTTACTGTGGTTTTACACATATAAACCAAATAAGATAAGAGTTGCCTCTAAATCTAAGCCAACATCAGGTTTTGTGACCATAGGTCGATACATTATGTAATTAGCCCTCGCGTTCTCCTTCAGGGAGTATTAGACCGTGCCTTATGTATAATCTCGCTTGCACTAATATTGGAATTAGTACCTATTCAAATCCTCAAAACTTTACTGTTCTTAAGGTTGATAAATATTGAGGTAACCTTGCTCTTATAACAAACGTAGCAATTCTATTTACTTTTTTTAAGTTTGTTTAAGATATCTGTGACGAAAATAATGACCGTAAAAAAGTGTACTTTAGTCCACGATACAAAACAAAAAATACAAATAGCATAAAGTTATATTAAAAAACAAGAACCAAGGGATCATGAGTAGTGTCCCTTCACACAATTTTTAAATCCCAACATTTACATCAACCAGAAACAATCCAATTCAACCTACCTCTAGAGAAAATAATGTTCGTTTATATTATATTTTGCACTTCATTATGGAAACAGTTTATATGTATGGAAACCACAAATCAATATATATATATATATAGCCTATAATAATATATATACCCCATATAATATATAACCTATAATAATATACATAGAGCCTATATATAATAAATATATAGAGCCAACATATATATATATATATATATATAGAGAGAGAGAGAGAGAGAGAGAGAGAGAACCTATATTATATGTATATGGAAACAACAAATCAACGTATATGCATAAGTATATATTATGTTGATTTGTGGTTTCCATACATATGAACTCTTTCTAAAATGGACTAAAAAATATAAATATTAAATAACATTTTTTTCTCTCTAAATATATATATAAAATATGAGTAACTGTTAATTTTTATTTGCAGGTAGTGTGATGTCGGCTTCATTTGAGTCAGTGTCAACGGCGTCACTTCTCTCCGTTCCTGTGGATTTCATCTCTGTAATCTTTTCTGGAATATTCATTCAATTGGGAAATTTGCCACCACATCTTTCGTGGATAAGATACACCTCCACATTTTATTTTGGGATAGAAGCCATATCAATTTTACAATGGGAACAAATTCTTCATATCCAGTGCCCGGATGAACCTGAAATACCTTGTATTTCTTCTGGAATCGGGGTATTAAATAAATATGGATACAGTACATCAAACTTTCCTATTGATCTGACTGGATTGTTTGTCATTTATTGTGTTTGTCACATTATTGGTTTTCTTGCTATTTGGAAAAGAAGCAAGTCTCAACCAGTTTATTAGATTGTTCAGAAGTGTATTTTATGTATATGTGATTTTTAGTAAATATTAAATAAAAACAATCAAACTAAACTTGAATTGTAAATGTATTTATTTAAAATATATAATAGTAACCCAACACCTTAGCTTTGTTGGTAGCGTGTCTGTATACTAAGCTAAAGGTCCCAGATTTGATTCCGGGCATGGGCGAATAATTGAGCATTGATTAAATGTGGGCCTACTCTCTATCGGTGATAAATTAACGGCTGGGGACCGGATGTTGTGCCTGGCCTAATCTTAAGTTAGATTATAAGTCATATGGAGCTACGACAGGCCTAGCGAGCCGATAGTGGAAAATATATGGCTTGAATAAAAATTGACCCAGGTCACAGGCTGGAAAAAGTAATGGATGTAAAAAACTTGACTATTCCACGCCCCCCAGATGGGCGCGCCCCCTAGGTTGGGGACCACTAACTTAGATTATTTAATACAGCATATGAATGGCTTATTTTTATTTCATTTTTATTAACGCTTGAAGTAGCCGTACTTATAAACAAATTACTCTAAATGCTATAATTACAGCACTACTCAGTTGAAATCTGAAATTATGTCAGCACCATGAAATGCTGTAATGTTCTTTAGGCGTAGTTACATATGGATTAATTTTTAAGAAAATTGAAAAATCCCTAACCAAATTTGAATGAAGTTACGTCAAATAAAAAATTAAATACTATACTATTAGTCTTGGTGAAAATTTTAATGCTGGTACCATATTATATTGCTCACAATAAATAATAAAACACATTTATAAACTTTAAATATAGTTAGTTAATCTTCAAATTTTAAATAACAGTTTATAACAATAATGATTGAAATTAAGCTTATATTACTTTTTGTACAAATAATTAAACACAAAACTAAAATGTATTTTTTTTACTATATTTCTAGCATTAATTCTGGTCGATCAGCAAAGAAAAGTTTTATTGTAATAAATATTGCCTTATTTTATCCTCGAACAAATTAAACGATGAGGCAAAAAAAGCTTGATTTTCCCTCTTTCTCATTTATGGAATACTAGTTTTCAATAACCCGCCTCGGTGGCGTAGTTGGCTAACGCGCTTGTCGTGTTGAGCTCGACCGCCGAGGACGGGGAGATCGAGGTTCGAATTTCGGTCGGGTGAACTGGGGGTAGTTTTTCCTAAATGGTTTTCCACTCTCCCTCCACGCAAATGCGGGTTCACTTCCTCTAAATCAACCTTCACAATTCCTAATCCATTAACGTAGTTAGTACTTAAAGCGTATAACCCGAACGGGTAGTAAGACACGGTGCTAAATA
>CABFVZ010002460.1:0-19631 GCA_902151445.1 Timema monikensis | reverse complement strand
CCCCCCCCTTCCCAACTCCAAGCCCACCCCTCTCCCCCAAACATGCCATCCATCACCTTTTTCAATACCTCTGCGTCTCATAAATATAAATGTCAAAGGCTTCATTACATTAGGTTAAATGGGGAATGTCTTAATTTGAAAAGTTGTTACCACCCTTCTACTCTTTATCTATCTCTGTAAAGCTCTCTCATCCCCAAAACAGTCCGTCGTGCTCTACCCCTCTCCAAACCCCTTCACTGTTCAACCCCTCAGGGGCTAAGGTCGCTTGCCAAGCACCTTTCTTCGTGGCTGCTCGGAAGCGAGCCGAGTCCTCCCGAACCACCCAACTAAGGGGGATAAAAAGAGCAGACGGACAGCTAGCTGGGATCGATGGGAGGTCAAGGTCTCATCCTGCCTCCCTTATGCGCTCCAGGTGTTAGCCTAAAGCTTCAGTAAATTGTCCGACAGAAGTCTCACACCCTCAGGGGAATCCATTCACGTACACCTTAACTAAACTCGGGATGGACGTTTCGGTGGCTAGTAGCGGGAATACCTAACGGTGCCAACAAGCTACGGTAGGCCGTAAAGCGTAACCGGCTGCGAAGCAATACCTTACAGTCGGAGTCCATCCTCCGGGACACTACACAACAGTAAAATCCCACCCACACTGCACAGAGGGGGGAATTATAACCCTTCCACACTGGCCACTAGCCTGCCCATTTCAGGGCTGCGCGAAATGGCCACCACATCACTGACCTCAAAACCCCTCAGAGCAAAAATGACACCAGCACACATGGAACTATCGACTAGTGACGACACCGAAATGGAATCGGACACAGACGGACAAGGGAGATTCACACTGGCCTCCAAACTCACCAGGAAAAGAAAATTTAGAGCCGAACAAACACAAAACTCAACAAAATCCATCACAACCTAGAACCAGTTTGACGCCCTGAAAAGGGCCGAAAACGAAAATGAAGTCACTATGACTGACGACACGCAATCCACTAAAACTGACGCACCAGTAGAGACACCCAAACTATGGCTACCACCAATAGTGACGAGGGGATCACAACACTACATGAAAATTACATAGTACGCTAAGGAATTGGGAAACAATACCAATGTGTATTTCCTAAAGGACGGCCTCAAAATCCACACCACAACCAAACAAAATTTTGACTTAATGCAACACTTGCTAAAATACCTCAAACAAGAGTACCACACTTACTCCCAAGAGACAAGCCAGTCCACGTGGTCATCAAGGGGCTACCCCCAAACATGCTCACGGAGGATCTGCAACAAGAACTTGTGGGGCTAGGCTACCCCGTAACACATGTCAGATAATTCACGACAAAAAGACCGGCAACAAACTCCACTCAGACGGTTACACTTCTACCGACATTCCAGGTGACACTTGCAAAACACAACCAAATAAAATACATTTACAAGACAAAGTTTATAAACAACACCAGAGTGCGAGTTGAACCCTGCATCCCTCCCCTCAACAAAATAGTACAATGCCACAAATGCCAGAAATTCAGCCACACACGTAACAACTTCCAAAACAACCCAAGATGGGTCAAATGCCTGTCAGCGCACGACCCTAAGGACTGCCAAAAAAAGACAACACCACCCCGGCACGATGTGTTAACTGTAGAGGAGACCACTCCACCAAAACAGCAAATGCCCCGTGTACAGAAGACTTCTTGACGAAAAACTACTACAACACACTTCAAAGCAGGAAGCCCTTACACAGCAGAGACGTATTCCCCCACCCCCACGAGCCACAATTAGGGACATCCTGACACCCAAAGACCCCAGATAATGGTCGAAACGCGCCAATCTGAGCCCGCGTCCACAAGCCGGCAATACAGCCAGGTTTTGCGACAGTCAACAAGGCCCCCACAACAATCACCCAAGAACAAACCTCCACAGCCTCCGACATTAAGGAATTTTTTTTTCAAAGAGCTGAACATAATTAAATTAGTTAACCATTTCAAACCATACCTTACACAGCTAAGGCAGGCAAAAGATACTTCAGACAAATTAATGATAGTCATAGAAGGTCTGACTGAATATTTACCACGGAATTAAGTACAAAAGGACGAAATTGACGAAGGACACACTGCGCGTTTTTGTGTGGAACGCGAATGGAATACTCCAGCAAGCAAAATAATTAGAAGATCTACTCAACACTTATGCAATAGACATAGCTCTTATCAATGAAACTCACCAAAATCCAACAAAAAAAAATCTATTTTTACAGCTACGAAATTTACAGGTCAGGTAGGGTAAATAAAACAGGAGGGGGGACAGCTGTCTTCATTAAAAGAAACCTCCCACATTATCAACACCATTTGAAAGACTTGATAACAATAGAGGCTACAGCAGTTAAGGGTAGTGATGGGCACAATCGAGTAATTCTAGGAATCGAGTAATTATTCGATTCTCTTTAAAAAGAATCGAGTAATCGAGTAAAATTACTCGAGTAATTTTTAGCGAATCATCTACTCGAATATTCCCATGGCAATCGGTTGGACCACATTACTCGGAAGTCTTGCAATGGAATTCGATACTAATAACAAGTCCATAATCTCTTCCTGTAAGAGGCAGTCGACACCGACAGTGACCTCCACCCCCTTATTTTTAGGTTTCACGTTGCATGTACAGTCAATACAAAAGTATGCGTTTTGAGAAGTGTATCAATAAATATTAATATTTAGCAATGCGTCTTACTACCCGTTCGGGTTATACGCTTAAGTACTAATTACGCTAATGGATTAGGAATTGGGAAGGTTGAATTAGAGGAAGTGAACCCGCATTTGCGTGGAGGGAGAATGGAAAACCATTTAGGAAAAACCACCCCCAGTTCACCCGACCGAGATTCGAACCTCGATCTCCCCGTCCTCGGCGGTCGAGCTCAACACGACTAGCGCGTTAGCCAACTACGCCACCGAGGCGGGTTGTATCAATAAAAAAAAGATTACAATTTTTGTTACCTTTTTTTAGTAAAATAAACTTTTCTTTTTAAATTCTTGTTAAATAAATCTATAATAATTGTACCTTTTTAAAGGAGAAAACATTTAATTGTGCTATCATCACTTCTGTGGGCCGATGGTCTAAGGCGTCACTCTCGTGTTAGACTGGCCTGTTGATAACGGGGAGAGCGGGGTTCGAATCCCGGACGGGTTTATTGAGACGGTTTTTTCCAAAATGGTTTCCCACTCTTCTTATACGCAAATGCGGGTAGATCACCTCTAAAATGCTTTCCTCCTCATCCCCACCCCATTAGAGTAATTATCCAATGTGTATAACCTGAACAGATGGTAGAGGACGTGATGTAAAAATATGTTATCTTCGATCAAATATTCAGTTTTATAATTTTTTAAATTAATTAGCACTGCGTCTTACTAACCCTATGGGTTGTACGCCAATGAATTTCTACGAGCGAGCGAGAAAGAGCCTACTAATTTTGCCGGGAAAGATATTCTCACAAACCTTCCTGGGTTCTTTTACATGCCACAACTGACATGGGACCGACGGATTTATTTCCTTTCCGAAGGAGGGTGTGCTACGGATTTTCATCTCTCAAGAAAAATCCGTCGACCTCAGCTGGGTTTGAACTCATGACCATCACATTTTAAGGCATTAGTTTGATAAAAATAAGTGTTGAAATTTGAATCATACACGTTATCTTGCTTGGGATCAATCTCGACCTGCCGCACTGGGTGAAAGGAGAGGTGAAGGGGCCAATAGTGGTTTTCTATCCTCTCATTTAGCAAATGCCAGTGCAGTTCCTCTTACTTACTCTTCTCATTGCGTTCTTCTTTGATTCGATCATTGATACATTATTGTGTTTCAATGTACCATAAAAATATTTTAGCTCTATTTATTTGTAATAATAGACTAATGTATAAAATATAATAATCACATGTTTATGGTGAGTGCTGTACTTCGTTTCTTAGAATGTTTCTTCTTTTATCAAAAATAAATTGCTGCTGTAGCTTTAAATTTGTTTTCTAATCTTATTAGAAATTTAAGACAGTGCGAGTAAGCTGTTGGTTCTGCTGAAAAATGTCTATGTGATAATTTGTCAACCTCAGTCCACAATCGTGCGTGATCTAGTGCGTGTGTGATGAGATGTGAAGACGTTAATTGATTATACGACTAAATAGAATAGGTGAAATTTTGTTTTGCCAGATATTTTGTTTTTATTTTAGTTTTATTATTATTATTGCTATATTTTAATCAAATCATTAAATATAGTGAATTTTACTATCCAATCAACTTTTTTTTAACAATAATGGTTCGAGGGCGGAAAAAGTCAGTAGTGTGGGAATTCTTTGTGAAAAAAGAAAACAATACAGTGGAATGTTCAGTGTGTAAAAAAGAATATAAGAACCATGGAAATACTACTAACTTGCATGGCCATTTAAAAAGAAATCACCCAACTCTTCGTGACTCGACGACACTTTTGGATGTGATAGAGGGTGATCCAGATTTACCATCGACGTCAATCCAAACTACAAGACTTGATGACCGAGCAACCACATCAGAAACCTCTGCTGGGACGTCTAATGAAGGAATTGTCCTAGCAAAGAGGCCGAGACAAATCTCGTTGGCGGGGGCTTTTCGACGTCAGCAGATACCCGAGGTTAGGAGAAACCATATTGATCAAACTCTTGCTGAAATGATTGCTGTTGATTTTCAACCTCTTTCAATCGTTGAAAATAGAGGTTTTAAAGCTTTTGTTAAAGCGTTAGACAGCCGCTATGAGATTCCGAGCAGAAAAACATTGTCCAGGACAATTTTCCCCCCAGTACTAGAAAAGTGCCGCGTTAAGGTGAAAATGATTCTTGAAGGAACATCGTTTGTCGCTTTGTCAACCGACACTTGGACCTCTGCGAATACCAAAGGTTTCATTACTGTGACAGCGCATTGCATATTTAATGATGAGCTATATTCTCTTGTGCTAGCCACTAGGCAAGTTGTTGGCAGTCACACAGGGGAACACATCGCCTCCAACATTCTTGAGATTATGAATGAGTTTAGTGTGAAAAGTAAGGTGGTGGCCATTGTGACTGACAATGCGGCCAATATGAAGAATGCCGTTGACAGATTGAAAATTCCGCACTTGCCATGTGTAGCACACACTCTTAATCTTGTAGTCCAAGATGCACTCAAATCAAATTTAGCTCTAGATGGCATTTTAAAGAAATGCAGAGGAATGGTGACCCATTTCAAAACTAGCATTGTTTCAGGTGATAAGCTTCGAAATATTCAACATCAAATGGGGCTGCCAGAACTCAAGCTAAAACAAGACGTATCCACTAGGTGGAACTCCACGCTAGTGATGCTCGAAAGACTGTTGTCTTTGAAGGAACAGATCTCGGCCGCCCTAGTATCACTTCCTAATTCTCCTGCAGCTCTCAGTGCAGTGGAATGGGATATTCTTGAACAGTGTATCCCTCTTTTGAAACCAATGGAGCTTATGACAGCTGAATTGTCAGGCGAGTCCTACCCAACAGTGTCAAAAGTGATACCTATTGTGCGAGGGGTGCAACATTTAATAAGAAATCTATCACCAACAAGTGAAACCGCCATAGCATTACAACAAGGTTTGAGTGATGGGCTGCTCCGAAGGCTTGCACCACTAGAAACAAAGAAGATTGTTGCAATGGGAACAATATTAGACCCTAGGTTTAAGAAGACCGCTTTTGGTGTTGAGAATAATGCAGCAACAGCCCACAATTGGGTTAGTGAAGATTTAGCGTCTCTTTGTAGACGTAACCAAGTGGAAGAGGAGGTGATAGCGAGTGGCGGAAGTGCAACGGAACCAACAACTGAGTCAAACAATCCTATTTGGAGTCTGTTTGACCAAAAGTTGTCAAATGTACGAACAAAATCTACACCCATTAGCAGTAGCACAATAATGTTGAGGCAATACTATGAAAAGCCCCACGAAGACAGGAAAAGTAATCCCTTAAATTATTGGGCTAGTCAACAAAATTCTTGTCCAGAACTGTACATTCTCGCTAAAAAACATTTGTGTGTGCCTGCTACGTCAGTTCCCTCAGAACGAATTTTTTCGAAAGCGGGGCAGATCTTAAGTGAAAGAAGAAACCGATTAACGTCAACCAAATTAGATATGCTTGTTTTTTTAAATACAAATTTGTGAAATAGTTTAGTAGGTACACAAACATTTTGATATTTCTCTAAAGCAGTTTTTTTTATTATGTATTACTCTTGTTCTTATTTTATTACTTTTTAGCTACGCCAATATAATTTGTGACGAAATAAGTTTTGCTAGGAAACATTATATTAAACTTAAGTGGCTATTTTATTTAACTTGATTTGAAAAACCTTTGGTATTGCGAATTTACTTAGTGATATATTTTAATACAATTTAAATTTATGTGACTTTAAAAATAAACATAATGTGTTGGTGATTGGTTTAGAAAACGTTGTTTAAAATATATATTTTATATTATTTTTTTATATATCTTAAACATACGTAGAAAAGCATGTGAAGTGAACTAGACAGGGATTGGAAGTTAACACACTAATTATTTAAATATAAAGGAATCAAACTCATGACCGCAGCCCTGAGACTTCAACATCAAAATAATGAAGTCATCCTAGAAATTAACTATACACACACTTTAGAGAATCATCAACGCATCATAAATATTAAGGTATGTTTTTATTTTTATTTATTTTGTAACTTAAGGTACTCTAATTAGTTTCTTTTAATAAATAATCATATTTTAGTGAGGAGAAATTATAATCAATAAATTAAGAAAGACAATAATTGGTTTCTTTATATGCGATTGTGGAAATAAGACTGCCGAGGTGCGAGTAAAAAGAATCGAGTAACTTTCATCGAGTACTTTTAAAAAGAATCGGAAATGTTATACCCTTAGTTAGCATGCTTTTCGATTGTGTACTTTACATCTGCGAGTATTTTGTATTGAAAACGCATGTGCAACATTTAAACCATAAAGGGTCATTTTTGCGTAGCAGCATAAACTGTTGGTGAAAAATGAGCTCTAAGGGAACATATATTTTAAATGTAAATAGCATGGTAAACCGTCCAGTCTATAAGGTCGATTCTCACTTAGCTGGTAAGAAAAGAGAAAATAAAAGAATAACACGAACCGAGTAAAGTTACTCGAGTAATCCCGGAAGAATCGAATCCACCGATTACACAACACAATCGAGTACTCGATTATTTTTACTCGATTGTGCCCATCACTAGTTAAGGGTAACACTAAAAGGGGGAGTATTTTATTCACGGTGATATACAAACGACCGCAGGCGACGTTACAGACACAAGACTTGGATGAACTTACGCAGACAGGAAAAATAGTACTTGCAGGAGACCTGAACTTTAAACACACTAACTGGAACAGTAGAACGATGACTGCAAACGGTGGTATACTAAACGAACACGCAGACAACAACGACTACCTAGTGATCGCACCAAACGAACCATGATTTTACCCTTCAAACTACCTACAGCAACCAGACATAATAGATGTAGTTCTAACAGATATAGGAATCACACCAGAAGACCTCACAGTACTACACGAGTTAGATTCAGACCACAACCCAATATTCTGCGA
Organism: Timema monikensis; assembly: GCA_902151445.1. Taxonomy (NCBI): domain Eukaryota; kingdom Metazoa; phylum Arthropoda; class Insecta; order Phasmatodea; family Timematidae; genus Timema; species Timema monikensis. The sequence goes on along the minus strand of CABFVZ010002460.1, from coordinate 12,024 downwards.
GATAAATATTACCGCAGACATTGATATAAAAGGGCTCACAAACAAGAAAATAACATGTAATTGGGACACTTTCAAAACAACACTGAAAGACACACTTCCGGAGGCACGCCACATTTAGGACACGGAAGAAGCTGAAGCAACGCTTCACTTGTTCACGTCGACCGTACAACAAGCCTACAAACAGAGCACAGCCAAGGAGCCAATACCACACGAACTCCGGAAGACAAACCCACAATTAGATTTCCTCATAGTTCAAAAAAGGGAAGCCAGGAGGCACTGGCAGACTTTCAGAACTCCCCCAACACAGAGCAGCTTACAATAGATTCAGGTTAGAAGAACAATTAAAAGCATCAGGTTAGACAAATGGAACACTTATGTCACAGAGGCGGCCACCGACACTAGCAAAACATGGAAAATCACAAAACAACTAAGGGGCGATAAAAGAATCAAAACAGTACCAGCCATACACGGGGAAAACGGCGTGGCCTACAGAAGCTCTGAGAAAGTGGAGACCATATACACGACACTAGAATAGCAGTTCACACCCAACCAAAAACCACGAAATTCAAACTTCACTAGGGAAGCCACCGCATCAGTGAGGGAATATTTATTCAAACCAAACGACACGCAGGCAGATGACATCACACTGGAAGAACTTACATCGACTATACAGAAACATCCCAGGAAAAAAGCTCCAGGACATGACAACATCACAAATGAGGTAGTACAACACTTACCACCAAGGGCAGTGCGGATACTGTTGACAATACTAAACACACCTCTCTACCTCTATCATTTCCCGGACGACTGGAAGTTGGCGAAAGTGTTAACAATACCCAAACCTGGTAAAGACCTGATGTTTCCCCAAAACAGAAGGCCTATCAGTCTCCTCCCCACGCTAAGCAAATTATTTGAAAAAATTATCCTTAGAAGACTTAAAAAAAACACCAGTATTTTAAAAATTACCCCAGAACTTCAATTCGGCTTCACAAATAAGCCCTCCACCGCCCACCCACTATTTAATCTAATAGAAGATGCCACTCTGGCTTTCGAGGAAAAACAATAACTGATCGCTATATTCCTAGATATAAAGAAGGCTTTCGACAAAGTATGGCACATTGGCCTACTTCACAAATTATCCGTACTTGGCTTCCGCTCTTGGTTCGTACACACGATCACCAGCAACCTTAATCTTAGAACATTCAAGGTAACAATGGAGGGTAAAATGTCCCCGACACATCCAATAAAGGCTGGAGTCTCCCAAAATTCCACGCTACCACCATACCGACAGACCCGAGAGTCAAAGTTAGACAGTTTGCAGACGATACCATGGTCTACGCACAAAACAGAAACATAAATTTTGCGGGTTTAGGAATCCAAAGATATCTAGTAACACAACAGGAATGGATAACTAAATGGAGAATAAAAGTAAATCCAGACAAATCAACAGCACTAGTAATATTTAAAAGACTACAAAATCCACCATCTCCATTAATCTTATTTAACACAGAAATACCTATACAGACATGCGTCAAGTATTTAGCCACAACAATAGATAAGAGATTAACGTGGAGAAAACACATAGAACAAACAAACAAGAAAGCGATAGACTGATTCGTACAATTATATCCACTATTAAAAGGAAACCAACTAACAGAACACACAAAATTGATTATTTACAGAGCAGTCATTCAACTGATCATAGTATACAACTGCGTAGCCTGGAGTTACGCATCAGGACACCTACTTAATAAATTGCAGGCCACTCATAACAAAATCCTTAGAATGATCACCGGGACTGTTACACCAGATCAGTTGACCTACACACCATGATGAAGAGCAGGCAGCTACAAGAAATATACAAAGATAGGAACAAGAGGTTCTACGAACAAAGTGACTCACACACAAACACAATCATAAGATCATTAGGGCGCTACGACCCACCCAGATGAACACAGGAAACACAAAAGGCTTAGACTAGCATAGTGACGAACAAAAACACACCAAAAAACCCTTCACCCACAATAGCACATTTCATGCCATTACTACCTGAGTCACGGCCGGACGCCACTGGGATAACCGACTTGGTTTTTTACGAGTCGGAGGATAATACTGGTGCCGGGGTCGGCCCCAGATGGTGAGTGGAAATGTATCTTCCTCATGCCAAATCCCAAAAGAAAATCCTACCAAACTCACTACTACTACTAACTTAATTGTATCCATTCAGAAATTTTTTAAACAAGAACCACAAATAAAATTTCTGATTTGTATCCATTCTCATAATATCCACAAAATCCTGAATTGTATCCATTCTGAATGGTCTCCAATCATACAGTTTTCTAATAAACGACTTTAAGAAATATCCTGATTTGTATCCACTGTAATTATTTGCATTATATTCACAAAATCCTGAGTTGTATCCACTCAGATTTTTTCTTAAGCAAGCACCACAAATAAAAAGTCTGATTTATATCCCTTCTCATAATATCCACAAAATACTGAATTGTATACATATTGAATTGTACCCATTTCATTGCGGTGCCACTTGTCTGATATATGGCAGCAGCAGAGACTCTCCTTAACTTATTCCGTGTTTACTAGAAAGCAGCACTATCACTAAGTTAATAAGTTAATAAATATATAGGTGACCTGGTGGTCTAGGGGTAAGGTGTCAGACTTCGATGCTGGCGGCCAGAGTTCAATCCTCGGTCCCGGCACAGATTTATCTGATTTCCAAACCCTTCCTTCACCTCTGACAAGATATCTTGTGAATGTGGGGAACGCCAGGCCTCCACCGTGGTTCGGATTCCACGTTAAACTGTAGGTCCTTAATTTCATCTCACTATCACCCTACCATTACACATTAGAGTAAGTGCGTATAACCCGAACGGGTAGTAAGACGCGGTGCTAATAATAATAATAATTATATTTTTATATATATATATATATAATACTTATTCGTGTTTCTTTTAAAATAATAATAAAAGGGTACTTTAGAAATGATTGTTTTTTTTTAATAATTATAATCTAGCTTAAAACACGGTACGCGGAGAAGAATTTCCTAAAATAAATTTATTTTAAATACCGTGGTTTGAAAAATGTAATATTTCAGGATCCCGAAATTTCATCAAAAAAGTATTGAAGCTTGAAAGGTTAAGTTTTGTTCGGATGGGTTCGTTTATAATATTTAAAATTATAATTATTGCCTATTATAAATACTTTGGTGCCATGTTGTGACATTCTTTGAATATTCATGTTATAAATAATAACGTTCTTCTGATTGATTTGTTTGGATTAAATATAATTTCTTTTACAATATTAATTTTACTAACATTGGAGATTTGTTTTGTTTCTGTGTGTAGAGATGGCAAAAAATATAAAACTTGTCATATAATGACAAAGAAAAACAAAGAACCCTGCTCTCTTTATATAACTACTATTATAGAAATAAACATAAGCCCTTAACTTATATGCTTACTGGTACATATCACTTTTAACCATAGTCTCAAGAATTCCCTTCAAATCGCCAGATGAATTTTATTATTTAACAGTTAAAAACAAATATTTTGATGTTTAAACACTGACCTTCTCGTTTCACTTCAGCTGGATAAATGGTTAGGAATTTCAACTTATAGTAGGCCTAATGGGAATAAATTCACTTTGTCTGAACATATACCGGTAAGTTTAGCTGTTGCGGAGAGTGGTAAAGATAAACACTAATTTATGAGGGGTTTTCAATCAAAATTAACAAAATTATCACATACAATGTAGGCCTGTGTTCAAGTTGAGTATGATAGCCTATAAATAAGGTTTATTAATCCAACTTCAACCCAGCTAGTCCTAAATTATAAACTGATGAAGTTATCTGTATATAATAGGATATGACACTTTAACACAAAGTTATGAAGATTAAAAGCATACAATTACAAAAACATTATTTCTTTATTATCATGACCTGTGTGAGATATAACTTATTTAATCTTTGCTTAGAGTAGGTGATAGTTTTGTTTGTCAAAAAGTTTAATAAAATAATGGGGTTGAACTATTCTACACCCACATAAACGCAGGGATCTATATACTATACTGGATGGACATAAACACATCCCTTGCAATGGACCGAATCGTGGCGCTAAAGTTTGTCGTCTGATTGCTAGCGAGGAGACATATTTACGGGTTCTTTTAATGTTCTTGTACATTATACCCTACTTGACTGAAGACATTTGCATTAAAGTGTATAAAATTCAGTTTTAAAGGTAACATTGTACAATTAAGAATTAAATATTTAATATATTAAACTATGTAGCTAGCGTCCATGTATTTTTACATTTTGTCAAGACTATAATATATTTAAATTGGATATAAGCTTATATATTGAGTTCAGAAACAATATTATATTTAAATTTCAAATACTAAAATGAAAAAAAGGTCGCTTAAAACTTAATCAAATTCGTTTGAATGGCAAACTTTATGTAGTAGTTTTACATTCAAATTATAATTTAGGTTATAGGTTTGTATGAAGTATTACCAACTATATTACAATATATTTAATGTTGGCTCTTAGCTTATATAGCCTATTGCTTTCAGAAGCCACATTATATTTAATGTTCGATAACTATAATGAAATAGGGTTGCTTAGATATGAATTAAATGTGTTTGAATAACAAACTTTGTGTAGTAATTCTACATTCAATCATTTAGTTTATATGGCTTGTAAAAAGAATTACCATACTACAATATATTTAAAGTTGGTCCTGGGCTTGTATATTACTTTCAGAAACCATAATATATTTATGTTCGATAGTTATAATGAAATAAGGTCACTAAAAACCTGATTATTTTTGTTCGAATGAAAAACTTTTTTGAACTTAGGCTCTTCAAACCTTTTATTAGCAGATTTATTTCGTTCAACTAATCATACTTTGAGATATCTCACATATTCATAAAAATTACCGCAACATTGCCTTGTGTGTATATAAGAGAGAAAGAGATATATGAAAGTTTTATTCTTTCTTACACAATGGTGTGCAAACGACAGCTCGAAAATTTTATCCGCAGATGTCTATCCAGTTATATTATAGAGATCAATGCATAAACGTTTTTTTAGGGAGTTTAGGGTGATACGCAGGCTTGCAGCTAAATAAATATGTTACTAAGTTAGACAGTTGAAACGTCTATGGTTACATGAATTTTAACATGAATCTTAAAGAATGCGCTGCTATAGCTAAATGAATATTACAAACCATAATATGCATCAAAGACTTTTTTAAGGACAAAAACAAATTTTACAGACAGCATACTATTTTATAGCAACATGTATACACAATTTAGACTTTTTAAGGCCCAAAAATGAATATTACTAGCACAAATCATGTGCATTGAAAAATCCTATTTTGTATGAACATTTATATAAAATTTTAACAAACATGGGGGAAATCTTGCATTACACAAATTTATAAGGCCCTCCAGGACCCAAACCATTTATGTCAACCGCAAAAAGCGGGGCCCTGATAGTAAAATCAATTCTCTACCCAACCATATAAGTGTGTATAGGCCTAGACCCTAAAGATCTGAAAAATTTGAACAAAATATGGGGAGAAACATATTCTTTTTAAGAAAAATCATGCCTTATTACACACATTTTCAAGGAGCTCCAGGGCCCAAACTAAAATTAATGTCAAGATCACAAATTGAGGCCCTGATGGATAAATCAATTCTCTATTCAACCATATAAGGGTTAATAGGTCTAGACCCTACAGATCCGAGCAATTTGACACAAACTTGGGGAAGAACATACTTATTTTAAGAAAAATCTTGCACTACACACATATTTAAGGAGCTCCAGGGCCCAAGCCAGAATTTGTGTCAAGAGTACAAAGTGGGGTCTTGATAGTAAAATCAATTTTCTAACCAATCGTATAAAAGTGCTTAGGCCTAGACCTTACAAATCTAAGCAATTTTAACAAAACTTAGACATAAGCATACTTTTTTAAAAGAAAAATCATACTTTACACACATTTTTAAGGCGCTCCACGGCCCAAACCAGAATGTGTGTCAATAACATAAAGCGGGGCCCTGATAGTAAACTCAATTCTCTATCCAACCATACTGCTTAAGTGTGCATAAACCTAGGCCCCACAGATATGAACAATTTGACCCAAACATGGGAAAAACATAGTTTTTTTAAGACAAATTTTGCTTTACTCACATTTTTAAGACTCTCCAGGGCCCAAACCAAAATCTGTGCTAAGAGCACAAAGTGGGGCCCTGAAAGTAAAACCAATGCTCTATCCAACCATATAAGTGTGCATAGGCCTAGACCCTAAAGATCTGAGCGATTTGAACAAAATATGGGAAGAAACATACTTTTTTTCAAAAAGAAAATTCATGCTTTACATACATTTTAAAACGCTCCAAGCTACTAACCAAAATTTGTGTCAAGAGCACAAAGCTGGGCCCGGATAGTAAAATTAATTCTATATCCAACCATATAAGTGTGCATAGGCTTAGATCCTACAGATCTTAGCTATTTGACCCAAAATTGGGGAGGAACATAATTTTTTCTAAATCCTGCATTGACCACATTTTTAAGGTGCTCTAGTCAACCCTTCTCACTAAGCATTCAGCATACACAACGTACTTGTAACATATGCTCAAGATACTAGCCACAGTGAAAAGGTTGTGACACGAAAAATAAAAATGTTTAGCACCAGGGATATTTAATTGTTCTACTCTCAAATATACCAAGCCCACGTGTCTTGACCTTGCTACATTGATATTAGAAAAGTTGAGCATTCAATAAATAACGTCGAGAAATATATGGTAATGCTAACGTAATTGCAAAACAAAGAGCATAGAATCAACATTGGCCTCACGGCTAGATTAATTTCAATTGTTAAGATAAACTTCAGAAATAACAACATAATAAACTTTATCGCAAGATCCGACAGAATTCAATGTATTAAACTTGAAGTAATATTTCCATTAATATTTATGCCTTCTAAACAATATTAAAAATTAGCGACCGAGTCGCATTTATCAACATTTAAATTAGTTTTCATTACATAACTTGAAGAGGTAAGCTCGTATCTAGCACTGTGCATAATCTCAATAATAATATCTAAATATTTATGTGCATTAAACAATATTCAACTTGGTGACCTGGCGGTCTAGGGGTAAGGTGTCAGACTTCTATGCTGGCGGCCGGGGTTCAATCCTCGGTCCCGGCACAGATTTATCTGATTACCAAACCCTTCCTTCACCTCTGACAAGATATCTTGTGAATGTGGGGAATGCCAGGCCTCCACCGTGGTTCGGATTCCACGTTAAACTGTAGGTCCTTCATTTCATCTCACAATCACCTTACCATTACACATTAGCGTAAGTGCGTATAACCCGAACGGGTAGTAAGACGCGGTGCTAATAATAATAATAATAATATTCAACTTGTCACAATCCCCAACAAGTATGAATATACAATAAATTCCATCACACAGAATATATAAATCTGAATACGTATATCCCAAGATGACCCAATAGTATCCCTACGTGGTTATAACTAACTTTAACCCAAGCCTAGCTTCCCAAGAAAGAATATAAAAACAAACATCTCCAAAATAACGATAACTTACATTTAGGTAAGTCCCTGACTGCTATTGGCATCAAAGAGTGATTGCTCCATACTGGGTACATGCTTACATTCAATTTAACACAACGGGAAAAATTTGGGAAGGTGGTATTTCAAGTCCAATAATGTCATCTTCAGCTATTTATTGCTTTGTTCTCTCATCTCTCATCTAATCGCCACTGGGGGATTACATTGCACTCCGTGACTTCAATCTTGTTTTTCTCGCCTAATGTGAACGGTGAACAGTGATGTGTGTGATGTGAGTGGAGAGGGTTAGGTGGCGAAGATGTTTGTTATCAAGAGCACAAAGCGGGGCCTTGGAGGTCCAAGTATCCTCTATTCAACAATATATGTATGCGTGAGCCTAGACTATATATCTGGCCAATTTGATCTAATAAGGGAATATACAATTTTATTTTTAAGTAAAATTCTGTTTAAAGCGCGTAAACGTCAAAATCATAGTTTATCTCTATTTAGTAATTATTGAGAGTATAAGGGTTCTATGTGTATATTTTTTTAACCTCATGTAATTTCTCCCTCATTTGTTGCACAGCTTGATTCTACCTTCCTTTCCCACCCATTATCCTTCCTCTACAGTAAAAAACCTCTAAACATAAATGCTTGACCCTGACAAATTCTCCCTACAATTTGGTTCCTCCCATTCAACCTTCAATAGATCTTTCTATCCCACAAGCTTCCCCTCACCCCACCCCTGCCCAAATCAATCCACATAAACTATAAAAATAAACTTAAGACTTTGTTGTTTTGACTCATATTTCTGACAAAGGGCCAGTTTCATAGTCAAATTTAGTACGCCTCAAGTGCGGCGTTACACTAAGTACATCACGACACCTACCTAAACCAGAATGGAATGGGTCAGTTTCCAATACGAGAATGGCCCATTCCATTCGAGTTTAGGTAGGTGTCGTCATGTACTTAGTGTAACACCGCACTTGAGGCGTACTAAATTTGACTATGAAACTGGCCCAAAGACTAAAGGCAGAACCTGTTCACCCCTCCGAAAGCCAGTTCCCACCAATATTTCTGATAAATCTGCTGTTGTGCTTGAGGGAATCACATTTCATGGGCATTCTGACTGAATCATGAATATAGCCCACTCACGTAACTAAAGAAATTGGAAAAATTGTCGTAAGCCATTGCCAGCCATAAGGACAAGTTGTACTAGATCCATCACAATCACAATTTAACACTTTTCACTTTTAAAACCAATAACATCAAATTACTTTTTATTTCTTTTGAAAGATTTCCCTTACTGTTTTAGTACATTTCATTACATATATTTCAATTAATATATCCAAAACGGTTTTGTGTACGACACCCTATCAGACAAATCTTTCTATTGGTAGGTGAACTTTATAACAAACTTACTTAAATATCATTGTAAACTAATTATTAATTTCAAAAACTATTTCTTTTATTTTGTCTCAGTTACTCTTTCCGAGCCCACATAGGCAGGCACGCAATCTTACTGTAAATCTGATAATAGTATTGTTGGCTTGTCAGGTCAGGCATCATATCCAGGCTGGGTGAAGGAATACTTAAAGGGTTTTCCTAAATGGTTTCACAATTTCCTTCCACGTAAATGTGGATGCACATCCTCTAGATTATACCTATCTCATCCCTAAACTAATATCGTAATTATAGGCGTATAAACCGAACGAGTGCGTAGTGCTAAAATAAGCTTTTCAGAAAAATAAAATACATTGTTCTTTGTCATGTCAAGCACTTCCCAGCTAACCATTATAAACAAAATCGTTATTTCTAAACATCTACAAATATATTTTCCAAATGCCCTCATTATTAAAATAAGCAATGGGTGCAGCTAAGAGTTCTGTCATCCAGGGAAAACTGGGATCCCACCTCCCTTCGGTACCACTTTGGGTTTTTAAGGACATTTTGACTTAAAACACATATTTTATGTTCACATTAATAATTGTTTTTTACCCACCTCGGTGGTCATGGTCTAACGCACTAATATCGTGTTAGATTAGACTGCGGAGGACGGGGAGGGGGAGATCAGGATTTGATCCCAGGTGGGTGTACTGAGGGTGGTTTTTTCTAAATTGTTTCCCACTCTCTCTTTCTCTAAGCAAATTCGGGTAAACTGCCTCCAAATTACACATACCTTATCCCTAACTAATTAGTATAACTAGTACATAAGAGTATAACCAAAATGGATAGTAAGACGCGATGGGAACAAAATAACTATTTGGTTAAGGTTTTGGAAAATAAAACACACAAATAACATAATACTTATATTGAAATAAATTAAAGAAAAAAAGTTATCATAACCTAAGCCTCAAAATTTAAAATATGTACAATTAAAGAAATATTAAAACAAACATGACACTTCAATATATAAATCTAAAGTGTAAAACTTCTCTCTAAATCATAAAAACTCTTTAAATTTTACCATCAGGGCCATACTTTGTTGTCGTTACAAAAATTATAGTTTGGGCCATGTAGCGCCCTAAATTGTGTTTAATGTAGGCTTTTACTTTAAAAAAAAATGTTTTTCGTCAATTTTGGGTCAAATTACTCAGATATGTAGGGTCTAGGCCTATGCACACTTATATGGTTGGATAGAAAATTGATTTTATTATCAGGACCTTGCTTTGTGCTTTGGACACAAATTCTGGTTTGGGCCCTGGAGCGCCTTAAAGATATGTGTAATGCAAGATTTTTCTTATGTATGTTCTTCCTCAAGTTTGGGTCAAATTGCTCGGATCTGTAGGGTCTAGACCTATTAACATTTATATGGTTCAATAGATATTTGATTTTACTAACAGGGCCCCGCTTTTTTCTCTTGACACAAATTCTGGTTTGGGCCCTGGCGCGCCTTAATTATATGTTTAGTGCAGTATTTTACTTTTTTAAAAATATGTACTTCCCGCTGTTTAGGCCAGATTACTCAGATTTGTGTTATAAGCCCAATCAAACATAATGTTAGAGATTTTTGGAACAATTATTTACTTCATTTTAAATTTCCCTTTTTTTTACTGATCACCCACTATAATTTTTTCCTGAACTAATTATGTGTTGTTCAAATTTGTTTTTCTTGTGTTGGTTGGAGATGTGTAGCTTATTTTGGATTTTTGACTAGTTCAGCACAGTAATAAAGTGGTGTTATTAAAGTAGCTAAAGCTACCATACGACACTAACTTGTACTATAAATCAAGTGTGCTAGCTAGCACCTAGATATCTGTATGATAGCTAGTACAATAGAAACAGAACTAGAGTATTCATACGCTGCTAGGTTCTAGTACAAATATTTATGGAACAGTCAGAGATGAATTTTGGGCGCAGCAGCTGCATTAATTACTAATAAAGATATTGAAAATTATGAGAGGGAGCGTAGGAAAAGATAATGGCCACGGAACTAGCTGAAAAGACGAAATAATGGTCGCGGGATGCTAAAAATAATACATTTGGAGGTTAGGTAGGATAAATTCTGGGTGACACTAACGTTTAGTAACCCCCTACATTTGTATTCATTTATTTACGATATGGTCAGAGGCCCCTAAGCCATGAGGGTCCAAGTACGGTATCCTTGATACACAATCGGTCACCCGAGAATGCAAGTGTTCTCTGTCCAATTTTTCACTTTGTGTAAAAGAGCATTGAAGTTTGACCTTGTGTATAAAACCAATGTTACTTGATGACAACTTGAGTTTGTGTCTTCTTAAGTAATTATATAGTAATCTCAATTTTACCGCAGGTGAATTATATGCATTCTAAATAAACGTAAACACCAAATATCTCAAAATTAACAATTTTTGATATAGAACACTGCATTCTCGGAAGACGAAATGTTCTTTTTTAGGCCTACACACACTTTATATTATAAAAAACAACCACCCAAGTTTGGCATGATATCAAGTTTATATAGATTAAAATTGGGTCTGGACACACAGTTTGTCGTTTTTAGATGACATGTTTTTAATTAAATATATATTTAATATTTTCTCAAAATTTGATATTATATAAACAAGAATGCTTGGATTAATTTTCTGCCAACAACAAAATCACATCTGATGACCATGTTAGTGCCATTTCTACCATTTCTCTACACACAGTCTCGGCATGCATTGATTGGTCGTTACACAAATTAGTGTCGGAACTAGTATGAAAATAGCGCCTGTTCTATCCTCGCAACTAGTATGGTAGCCAGTATACTTTTTCTGATTCACACGACGCTATATGATGACGTGCTTGATAGCACACTGGGTTTCAAGTACGGGCTAGTGTCGTGTGATATGGGTATAATGCTGTCATGTTGGCATAATCTAGTGTTTAAATAAAAGGTTGCGAACAAGATGATACTAGTAGTCTAGCACGACCACCTACTCCAATATGACCTTGAAGAGCTTTTTACCATT
>CABFVZ010002459.1:82592-117461 GCA_902151445.1 Timema monikensis | reverse complement strand
AGTAATAACATTCAATATACAGCCAGTCCCTGTGATGAATGGAGTGAAGGTGTCGCTTGTAGGGTCAGTTGGTGTATGAACAATACTAGTAATAAAATTCAATATACAGTCAGTCCCTGTGATGAATGGAGTGAAGCTGTCGATTGTAGGGTCCGTTGGTGTATGAACGATACTAGTAATAACATTCAATATACCAGCTAGTCCCTGTGATGGAGTGAAGGTGTTGCTTGTAGGGTCAGTTGGCGTATATTGTATGCAATAGTACCTTCTGGCTCAGTGAGGAAATCAACCTCACTCCTCATTTCCCTAGTACACCTCTTCCTCACTGTCTAGGTTTTACAGCTGATGGTGGAACTGTTGAGGATCCTACCAACCTTCAGGTTGAGTAGGCCTACTATTCATTAGTGCACATTCCCCAGCAATAATAACTTCAAATTAAAAAAATCAAATGTGCAGGTGCTTCAGACAATTATATACATGCTTGAGTTTTTTTAAGGGGTATTTGAAAAGATTTGTGTCACGTGTTTGAAGGTGGGGATGGACTAATATTTAACAATTTGTATGGGGCAATTGATGAAATAAAACTTTGAATATTAGTTAAATGTGTCTAGTTTTATACAATGATTATATTTTTGTGAAAAAAAATAAAAGTTTACTATTAATCACGTGTTTGTTTGGCTGTTTAGTTCCAGGCAATGCCTATCTATTAAAGTAGAGGTTATATTTTAACCTCGGTCTGATAAAAAAAACATGGCCACACCCAAGCATACTACTTTAGATAATTATATGAAATGTTTATAATTGATTAAACAAATATGAACCTGTGATTGCCTGATATTTGGGGATTTTAACTAATTATGACTACAATACATTTGCTAGGTGCATTTAAAATGCACTTTTAAAATCAACTTATTAAATTGACAAAGGGCCTTACAAACTAGCTTAATTATATATAAGACACAACATCCAGTCCCACAGCCGTCAATCTATCACTGTCAGAGATGAAATGCTAATTTCATCAAAAATAAACCTTTAGGTCATGCCGAAGATCTAACTGGGACCGTAACTTAGTAGACAAAGACACTCCCGAAAAATCTAAGGATTTATTCTGGGATCATTAAATATTATTTTAAAAGTATCCAAGTAAGCCTGCATAATTCAGTTCGCAGCGTGTAGCCATTTTATTAACCGCAACAAAGATTAATGATAATAAACAAGTTTAAAGTGGGTTGGAAGAAAATAAGAGTTATTGTTTGCAGTTTAACAACAACAACAAAATTTTATGCACAAAAAATAAATAAAATATGGTTTCATTCGATACATTTAGTTTAATTTTATGCATATACCTGTCATGAGCATCATGGAATTTGAACATCTAGCTTTTTATGTGGAGGTAAAAAGTCCTGATCAAATTAGGCAATGCCAATAACAAATATTCAAGAACAGTTGATCTAACCATGTGTAGAAAATTAAAATAAACTTATCTAACGAAGCTATATTTTATTTATATTGGCCGAAAATCTTTTTTATTATAATAACTGCAAAAATATGTACCTTAGTTCACGCACGCTCCCTTGAATATCACCTTAAACATTAATTATTACGGACGACACTTCATTTTTTCTTAGAAATTAAATTTAGTTGAGTTGAGCTAATCTCAAGTAGTAAATAAATAAAGTATTCACAAATTCAAATAAACAACCAATAAATTTTTCAAAGATCAATTATAAGCTGATTTTCTTAAAAGCCCGTTATTTTAAACTCGGAAACTCGTGTTGCCAGAGTGGCATAAATAAAAAAATATTACAATTGTATTTATATTCTTAACCCATTTAATTAATAGTGTAAGATAAATTATAAAGTAGGCCATAAGGAAGTGTTATTGGAATCTTTTGATAAAGTGTTATTGAAATATTTGATAACCTTTAGAGTAATAAATTAATAAGACACATTTCTAAAATGCCAAATTTTAGTGACTTTCACTTTTTGTTAGTCGAAAGTGGGCTTCCTATAAAAATCAGGGCTTACTACACTAGAATTATCTTGTATTTCACTCAAGTTAATTCTTTAGAAATATATCTACTTTTTATTTAAAATCTAAGCTATTACTGATTATTATATGCTCAATGCTTAAAGAATGTTTCATATTAATGAATAAGTCTCTTTGACGATTCAGCTTTGAAAATTCTTGTACAGAAGCCATTGAATATTCATTATTCGTACCATTCTGACAGTGAGTGAAAGATTAAAGTAACCAACCTCTTTGAATAAAAAATTTCTTGAGTTATTGCCCACTTGTTGGTGCGAGGGATGAACAAAACTGTCAAGAAAGAAATGGTCACGAGAAACGTGATAAATCTTATGACTTGATGGTTTATGCTTTATTTAACACAACATTCAGAATATCTTCAAGGTCTGAAACTATTATCTGTGAATTAAGAAGTGGATCTTCAATGTCTGAAACTATTATGTGTGATTGTATACGTGAATACTTGGATTATTAACTATTCTGTAATTTGTAGGGGTGATAGCTAGGTCGTGGCTATTGATTTGGACTGTTAGAAGAAGAATAAAAAGGTTGTCGGTGATAATTAAGAAGTAGAGTCGTATTTTTCAAAGATGTATTTTACTCTACTTTACTAAATGTATCGGATGTGATTAAAATTTATTAACTTTGTAAATATTTAAATTCAAAATTTTAAAGAATAAAAATTTAAAAAATCAAAACTTGTCGGAAAACTTAAAAAAAGTTACTGTCCAATCATTGCAAAGCATCAATTAATCATTTTTAATTATAAATACAGCCAAAATGTAGATACAGAGTTTTGGTTGTACATAACTTTGGTAAGTTTAACATTTTAACAATAAAATAACATAAAATAAACAAATTAAATTTATGTTCAAAAAAGTAACTTTTCAGTTATTTTATACCCTGTTAATTGAATAATTTCCAAGAGAGGGTGGAGGCTAGCGAAAAGAAGATGAAAACACTTTGTATGAATTAACCGATTGAAATTCTTAACGTTGAAACCCGGCAAGTTTAAAAGTTTACCTTTTTCTCCAGTTTTTTAATCTCTTTTTCTTACATAAGCCATCATTAGTAATGAAAAAAGTCACATTATGTTAGTGTTAGGGCTCATGTCACATCAAGGCTGCGCATTGAATATGAAACTAGCTACAGTAACTTGTAAAAGGGTAAGGAGGTAGGAGGGGGGATTCTGGTTGATAGGATGAGAGGAGGGAATATAGGGGAGAGGTTTACCTCATGTTGGAATCTGGGCTCATCCATCAATTTTTTTTAAAAAGTTTGTAGCTAACATGTTCTCCCTCCTATTTTTTTATGTTATTCTTTTCGTGTGGTTTTGTGAGATTGCAAAAGCAAAGTTTTAAACCAGCTGTAAACACTGTAAATTATGGGGAAACAAGAATTTATAAATAGTTAGCAGGCCTATTTGTTGTGAAAATTGGTGTTACTATTTTGACCAAATTAAATACATGAGCATATCATTTTTGTTTAGAGCACTTGGTTTTATTATTAATAAGCATATTACACTTAGGCCTACATATTGTTTGAAATAGATAACATTTCAATTCATGGATGTCAATTGAATGTACTTAAATTAACAATATCTAAGAATTTATTACACAAAGTTGGTTAGAATAATTAATTTTCCAGGGTGCGATTCCAAGTGGCCAAATACAATGTGGTATAATAAAATCACATACAAAATACCCTACTTATCGTGCCTCTAGTATAGTCCTCTACTTCTCCATGTTTGAAATAGAAGACACTACAGGATTAGCTAAGGTGTTTGTAGAATGTAACCCATGATTAGTCACTTTCGTAAGAATTAAAATTGGTTTTGAAAATCAAATTTAATGCCAAAAAACTTTTAAAATATATATTTTAAAGGGAATTTTCATAATCTCAGTATACAGTGTTCTCATTAAAGTATCTATATTAAAAAAAAAACTCGGGGTACTAAAGTGTTTTTTCATAAATGGTTTCCCACTCTCCCTCCAATCAAATGGGTGTAGATTTCTTCTAAGCTATAACTTAATACTCTCTATATCAGTGTATACCCAAACTATGTGGCTAGTTTGAACGGGTAGTAAAATGCGGTGCACCCTATATATTTTAACTCTAGATATAAATTAAGATCCTCTTGTAATAGTATTAGCGTGAGTTGTTTCAGAGGCTTGACGGGACTGTATTAGTTTGTTGTTTTTATGTGTTTTTTTTAGCGTATGGCATATTTGACCGTAGTTCAGTCACAGTGTATGTAGACTATTAACCCCTCTGTTGAAACAGAATGTTGTCCAGGGTGTATCTATGAGATTGTCTACACGTCATACATACAATTAGATGACGATAATTATGAATGGGTGAAACCAGTGGAAATCTTAAGCCTAATTAATCAAACCATTGAGACCATATTAACAATTCCTTTTTAGGAAAAAGTGTATATGGTACCGCCGGGAATCAATCTTATGACCTTTATATCAGTAGCTAGGGGTGCTGACCATTGGAATAAGAGGCCGCTCATTGTAATATTATTATTATTATTATTATTAGCACCGCGTCTTACTACCCGTTCGGGTTATACGCACTTACGCTAATGTGTAATGGTAGGGTGATTGTGAGATGAAATGAAGGACCTACAGTTTAACGTGGAATCCGAACCACGGTGGCGGCCTGGCATTCCCCACATTCACAAGATGTCTTGTCAGAGGTGAAGGAAGGGTTTGGAAATCAGATAAATCTGTGCCGGGACCGAGGATTGAACCCCGGCCGCCAGCATAGAAGTCTGACACCTTACCCCTAGACCACCAGGCCACCCTCATTGTAATAGTAAGTAATGGTTTCCTCCGATCCATTATCCAACTTCCCCGCTAAGTCCAATAAACACGTATTTTTTCACTACATTATTGTGTATGTGTTTGCGTCAGATGGATCGTGAGTGGGAGCGAACACAAGCTTGTCTTTCTTGGAAACAATCCACAAAACACCACTAGAGCCCAGATTTTGATGACATGTCATGTTTTTTTTCCCGGTACTTCACAGACTATGCTCATGTTCACATGCATTTTGTTAATGATCCCCTGGCTGTAGAAACATTTTATAGGTCATTCTTTGTTCATGTTTTTGTAATTTTAGTTTTTTAATTCATGTTTTATTAGTTTGCGTTATTTTTAGGCATTTATCTTGAATATTTTTTTAATTCTATCGATATTTTATAAATACATAACTATTCAAACATAACCTTTTTTAAACCCATTTGTCGGAATAGGAAGATAATGTAGATAATGAGCTTTGTATCCTCTTTGCTTGTTTGGTTGTAAAATACACATTCCTGGTGAGACACTGCAACTGGGCTGGAGAGGGTTGCGTTGGGAGGGGGTAGCTATCACTTCTGACGCAGATAATTGTAAATCAAGAATACATTTAACACACTGCCAGATTTAGTTGTTAAAGGCATTGCAAGTATTTATTTTTGTTTCATTTGTAAATTACATGTGAAATTCATTAGTGTAAATTTATTACGAGTCTTTGTTCATAATTTTAAGTATTTCTTTTTTAAATTTGAAATCATTTTTAGGTTATTTCCTCGATATATTTTTTATCAAATGTTTAGGTTATTAAAGTCCGGGCCTTGATAATAACTATTATCTTTAATCTCATTGGAGAAACGTGGTACCAGAACACAAACGAAACCAACATTTTACTAGATCTTTAATATTTACAAAGTCACCGCTGAGCAATCAGTTCTTTGAACCGGTCCTGGTGGGCCTTTTGCCATCCAATAACGGCGGCTAAATAACGTCCGGCTAGTAATATAACATGTCAAACACACGCCTGTGGTCTGGCACTAAACATTTAATTTTGGCCAACTAGATATCGTCATTGATATATACAACTTCTATATTTCCGCTCCAGAACAAAAATGGAAGAAATTAAATAATTTCCCTACTAAATTTTCCTACGAAGTTCTATCGTAGATCAGAGGTTAATTCTTTTTATTTTGTCACCACATCTTACTACCCGTTCGTTCTAGATACATTTAACTACATAATTATGTAGGAATAATGGAGGTACAATTTAAAATAAATGTATCCTGATTTTATTGGAGGAAGAGTGGATTTTGTTTTAGGAAAATACACCTTTAGTACACACGGACGGGATTCGAACCCCAGCCTCCCCGTCAATCTCAAACCAGACCATACGAGCCTGGCGTTTAGTCAACATGTCCAACGATTATGGTAGTTCTCTAAACTAATACAGGTACACTCGTTAGGCAATATATCCTACAAATATATAAAAATTAGTTGACGTATACTTTCACGCATAAACCGCTCCACCGATTGTGCTGAAATTTCTCATGGATATAGCTCGAACGTCTGGTTAACATATTGGAAAAATAAACTTTACATCTGTCATTTTTTTCAGTGTGGCGGCTTCAAAACACCACTTTTGCCCTTTTTCTTAGCTACTGATTAACAAATCTTTACTGGACCAACTTTATAAAAGATCCCTATGTATAGTTATGTTATATAAAACAAATCCCATGCGAATAGCGGTTAATTAATTAACTTGTGTTTAGTATAACTAGTTTAATATATCACGTTTATGAATACATCAAACGTGAATTTATTTGAATAAAGAACTGTAAGTATATTTGTCCAGACAAACTCTTTTGTTTGCTATGGAAGATAACGCGAAGGTGTTAGTCCTAACAACAGTGGATTAATAATTCGGTGTTGACCAATGGTCCCAAAGATAAATAAAAGATACATGTTAAATGTGGTTTAATGAATAATTGCAATCAATAGCAACATCTTACAAAATATTTTAAGGAAACTATGCTAAAATAATACCCCGCTAACTAAGATAGTATTAGTTCACATAATTTATTCTAGAACATCTGACAGCTAATTCGAAGTTCGTAGTTCAAGCAAATACAGAGCAACCTGTTGATTGTCGCTTCAGTTTTCAACTTTAGTACTTAGCAGATACCACACGAAGCACACACACTGTAAAAACTATGTCTGAAAGTTAGAAAAGTTACTAGATCTACTTTCACGTATTCATACGTAAGGCTTTGTGACATGTCTCAATAACTTTTGATATGTAATTATCAATACCTATAAAATAACACCAATAATATCGGAAAATGCTATCAATGCTGAGCACATTTAAAAAAATTATTTTCTTAAAGAATCTTGCTACCAGAAGCTACGTAATGAACAACGTCTTCTCAAAGGCTCGTGTTCGAAATCTGGCTGGTGATTTCAAATATAGATTATCCAAGTTAGGCTGCGAAAAAATATTATTAAGAAAGAGAGTTACGAGTGATTTCCCCACCATTCCTTAATTATACGTTAAATTTTAAATTATTAGGTATGAGGGAGTTTAAAATTAAATGAAGTACACCCGCGCTTGTGTGGAGAGCGAGAAAGCGGATGGAAAATCACTTGGTAATAAAACCACCCTTAATACACCCGAACCGGCATTATAACCCCTATCTCCTCGTCATCGTCAGTCCAGTCTATTGCGAGAGTGACGCCTTAGATTTAGAGGAAATGTAATAACATTTTAGTGAAGGGTATGTGGGAATCCATCAATGAAAAGCCACTCTTTGTACATCTTACTAGAATTTGTACCCGACTTCCCCAACACCGGCAAACTAGACCAGAAGAGCCTGACGTTTTATTCACGTGCCCATCGATGTAGGGATATATATATAATAACAGCTTGTGTGGTTATATATATATACACACAAGCTGTTTGATGTTATGTATTTAAAATCATAAATGCATAATATTTAAAATATTTTAAAACTTTATTTTGTCCAGATATTTATGTGGCTTTGTGAAATAATCGAAGCAGTAACTTATATATCAACTTTTTTATCTTATGTAAATAAAAGTTCTCACAATCATGTAATTAAAGTGGGAAAAAAAATCACAGTTTGAAATAGTTTTTGTTTTGTTTTTAAATTATGTACATACTTTTTTTTATATATGACTGCAGGCCGGATAGCACAGTAATATAAAAGTATTGCAGACATGCTGACCGGCCAAATGTGTCTCGCGAGCTGGATGCGGCCCACGGGCCGTGAGTTTTCGAAACCTGCCTTAGGCCATTCGACCACCAAAGCGGGTACACAAGTTAATATCCGCATGATAATTTTACATGATTCGTCAATGTGAAAGTCAACAAAAGTACATACAAGGACATAGAAAGGCCGATTTTATACATGTATATATGAGCAATATAGATGTCTTGTCATTTTTTTTTGTGACGTTCATTGTGTCGGATATCAACCGGTAGAAATATAGAGTTCGGGAGAAGGGGGTTGGGGGGGAGGCCCTACTTGTGGTAGCACGTGACAGGGTCGTCAATAATCCTGACAGCTTTATCTGTCATTTATAAAACGGGCACGAAACATCTCTCCCCCTTACCCCTACCCCGAACCATACCCTTACCACTACAGCGTCCAAACCGCATCCGTTACCCCTGCGGCCAAATAAAGTCGAGCATCCCCCACAGATAAAAACCTGATCAATGGGGAAAATAAAGAGAGAAAGGATCAAAAAAAGGCACATATTTATTAGGGTAATCATTCTGTTACAGTTGTATTTGATTATTTTGATAACTTTTTTTTTTGTATTTTAGCTTGAGTTATTGCTGAATAAAACAAAATTGATTGTTTTAGTTTAGCCAACTGAACTGTTTTATTACATTTTCACCACGTCCTACTACCCATTCACCACAGTATTCTAATTACATTACTAAGAAGCGAATGAAGTAGAATGTTAAGTAAGGGAAACGGCTTTTTTTTTAGAAAAAAGTATCCGTAAAAAAATCCCCATAATACACCCGTTTGGGATTCAAGCTACGATCTTGCTATCATCAGCAAACCAGGCTAGATGTGCATGGTATTTAGTCCACGCGCCCATCGATGAGACTAACTTATCCTCCCCCCTCCCCTCTAATACGTCCTGGTGTGTCGGTTCACCGCCTTACATACTAGTAGAAATGACACGGGAAACGGTATACAGGCCGGCGAGGCAGTCTCTATAGTAGGGATACTGGTTTGTAGGAACAATGCTCAGGGTAAGGCTGAGCAACAGTTGTACTTGTGGTACACTGGCTAAAATGTGCCAACACCGATTGACACAGCATCCTTACCGTAAGCTAATACTGTCATGGGTACGGGTACGATCAAGGCTAATAACCCGGTCTACTTTAAACTAATAACTAAAATAAACTACAATATTAGCCTCGGATGACCGTTCTGGCTATACGCATATTTACACAAGTTGAGTAGAAGTGAGGAAGGTATAATTTTGAGGAAAGGTACCCACATTTATTTGGGAATAGGGTGAAAAACAATTTAGGAAAAGCCATCCTCTGTACGCTTGGACCGGTATTCTAAACTCCAATCTCCCCGTTATCGGCAGTGCCGGTCTATTGCGAGAGTGACGCCTTAGACCACGGGATCACCAAGACGTTTAGATAATTGGCTAGATAGAGGGGTTGCTATTTTGACATCTGTAAAAATAATTTTCCTAATTTTACTGACCTAGAACAACTTAATCGCATATGTCAAAGGGATTTCTTTTCTTGATAAAAGCTAATTAAAGACATATTCTAATGAATTACTTTACGAAGATTCTTAAGCAGGGTTCACGCTTGTGTCATATCCTCGTGTCGTATCCCCATCAGGAGGGCTAGAGTGGGTGACAATACACAAGGACACGGTTGAGAGCAAATCTCGGCAGATCCGATCTTCGTTACGTCTCTTATAATAGATGCTACCTATTTATTCCAATCTTTCGTGTCTCCTCGACCTGCGACAAGTGTTTGGTTCCGAGCACGTCCTGAAGTGTCGTATCCTCTCCCCGTGGCTACCTTTGATGCGACATAGAAATGCCGACTAAAAGCTGGACGCAGTGATTTAATACTCTTATCGCTCTCATAATCGCGTCAAAGATACGGGGTCTCTTACAACCCGACACGTTCAAGATACGATACGAGGATATAATACATGTATGGACATGGCCCTATTTATGTATACAGTAATTATAACCTTCCTACCCGTCCTAGCTACTTGCAAAGACACACTAGTGGGTAGGCGTAAGGAAGGTAGAATTTAGAAGAAAAGTACCCGTAGTTGTATTAAGAAAGAGAGTGGGAAGCACTTAGGAAGAAACTAATATAATTTTACTCAGCTGAGATACTTCCACTCCGAGTGACCCGCTTTGGTGGCCATATGGTCTAAGGCGTCACTCTCGCAATAGACTATACTACTGACAGAGGGAAGATCAGGGTTTGAATCTTGTTTGGGTGTACTAAGGGTGGCTATTCTTAAGTGGTTTTTCCCCTCTCCCTGCACGCAAACGCAGGTATGCTTCCTCTAAATACAACCTCCTAATCCCTAACACATCATCGTAATAAGTACATATGCGTGTAGTCCGAACGAGTAGTGAGACACGGTGATAAAAAAAAATTCACCGCAAGGAGAAATTGGTAAATGCTCATTGAACCATTGCGATCAATTTATTCGTTCGTCTTGAAAGGGGGAAAGGGAGATTTACGGTATTTAGGTTAACAGTTGTTCCTCAATCCACCATTTAGGCAATCCACGACTATTTAAAAAAAACCTCCCCCTATCACTGGCTTTAAAAAAATTGACCAACATTTTTTATCACCCCTTTTTTCTCTTTCTCTCTCTATCCTTATTTATTCTGTCCTGTAAGCTCGCACAAATAGAGAATGAGAGAGAGAGGTGTCGTGCTGGTCCGTGACGAATCACCCTGACCACGGGGGTGGAAAGTGGTGGGGTGGTGGCGAAGATATTTCCACCCTGGCAGTTAACCCAACAGTCACGTGATGAATGCGTCCAGCCGACACCCCTCTGCCCCATCCCCTCCCTTCGTCCTCCCTTATTCCACCTGTTGAAATGACCACGTGGGAAAGATAGAAAAACTTACCTCTATCTATTCGGAAGCATTTGACCATTTCATTTATTTCTTTAATATATATATATATATTTGGCTTTTTTACTGTTCATTAGTATTATAATTATTTTTGAGGTATTTAACATATAATTTTCTGAACCGACAAATTATATCAGCACACGACTTATGAATCAAATTAAATCTAGAAAATACACGACATCTAGCCTCCCATCCGTTAATTTATCACTGTGAAAGCGGGAATCAGCATTCCCTCAACAATAGATTGTTTGGCCACGTCGGTAATCGAACGCGGGACCCTTAGCTCGGTAGGCAGACACACTACCGACTGCGATAAGACGCTGGATTTGCCCCTTATTACTACCTGCATATTTAAAATATATGAGCTATATGGAAAGAATTTTCAATTTAGAGGAAAATATACACTCATTTGAGTTAAAACCATTCTAGAGAAATCACCAAAAGTAAAAAAAACACCAGGGATTTTTACCCCAACCTACCCGTCAATGACAAACAAGGCCATATGAGACTTACATCTTTGTCCGTGTGCCCACCAATATGGGTCTTCTGATAGACCTATGTTTTATCCCTCAATTGAGGCTCACTCTAACGTTACACAAATGCGGATACATTTCCTTTAAATTCTACCTTACTCATCCTTACCCCATTAGTAAATATGTAAGTAGCCAGGATGGCTATAGTAAAACTTTCATAGGAATAACTTTATATTAAAGCTAGAAGAATTACTAGATATATTTTAATGTAGCCATATGTCAAGTCATGATATCTGCTGCTGTCACTTTTGATATATCAAAACCTATGAAAAAATAATAATAAGATAGTAAAATGTTATTAATGTGTAATAAATATATTTGTATTTTCCTAAAAGTCCCTTCTTATGAAAAACGGACTATAGTATGTATAAAATGTTTATAAAAAGCAGTTCGACTAACATGCTCATCTTTTACCCGGGTCGAGGGAATGATGCGGGGTTTTCCACATTTGTTAGTTTACCGTACTTTCTACAAGCGGATGCCGCTGCGTTTCCTTAAAATATTCACCCTTCTCTTCCTCTTATCTTAATCGAATGTATACCACGACTAGAACGGACAAGAAATACGCCACGTGGACCAGCAAGCCATCTGCTGGTAGGGCGACCACTTTATTCACCCTTTGCTCGACTAACTTACAGGATTTCTCTGGTTGCGAAGGAAAGAAATATTAATTAACGAATCCATTGTTCTTGTTGGAGAATAGAGGGTTGGAAGGGGAAGTGTAAGGGGTAGTGGTATCGCTGTGAGAGCCGCCCGCACATTTGCGTCAAGTGGAAGAACGCGGGGTTCCTCTGGAAGATCAAAGCCTCAGATTTAGCTAGTCTGTCCGCGTGTTACTTAGTCTCAATCCAGGATTTGGATTTTCTTTAAATATTATTATATGTCTTAATACAAGGGTTGAATTGTCTTTAAATAGTACTACAATTCTCAGCACAAGACTTGGATCGTCTAAAATTAAAGTTAAAATAATGTAAAATGTTATTATTGTTGACCTAGTAAATGTTAGCATTATTTAAAAGCTTTTTTCTAACCCTAAATATTGTGTCAAAATATATTTATATAATTAAGTTAAAACACTTTATTTTAAAACGCTTATATTTGCACACAAAAAAAACTACACTAAAAAAAATAAAACACTAGCAAAATTATCTCCGTGTTTAGAGCTTTGAGAGAAGTGAAGAAAAGAAGAAAGGGGTTGCAGGGGAGGGGTAATAGGGGGCAGTCAAGTAAATTAGCTCATTGGCAAGCAAGCAAATAGTAGCAACGGCCCAAGCAAAACTAACAAGAATAAATCTGCTTACTGCCGTGTTCGTGAGTGTGGACATAATTCTGCTTGGGACGAGAGCCTAGGGTTTGAGGGCCTGTGAAGGGGCCGCTGTAAAACCATGAATGGGAGTGGCTACGTGTGAAATGTGCTTTCGGCGCATCGTGGCTGTAGACTTGAAATAACAAACTAAGTACTACTCTAACAGTCAGCTTATTAAAGAACAAGGGATGGAATGGACAGGGGTTGTAGTAGGAGTGTGAAAAACAAACAAAAAATAAACAAAACATTTTAACTCCCACTCCCTCCACCTTTTAAAAACATCCTACTGAAGTAAACTGAATATTTGCCCCTGTGTCTGTTGTATCTAAAATAAGGGTTTTACAAAGAGGATTACAAAGAAGGTAAAAAGCAGACGTATTTATTTAAAAAAAAGTATCTAAAAAATATTAAAACTATTGCCTTGCTTGTATAGGATATATTGTGACTTAAATTTGTAAGTTGTTCAAGACGGGGAACGGAATAGAACACAAAATAAAAGTTTTGACTCTTTTTGAAAGAAAATAATTGATGATTCAAATACCTCTTATTCGTTAAAGTCGATTATGTTCTTTTCCCCTTTCTATTCTGTTTTATTTAGTGAGAGTGGGAAATTCGACAGATGTCCCTTTTGGGTGTACTACTAGAGTCAAAAATATTGCCTAATTACCAAACTTAGTACAATTGTACAGTCCGATTTTCATAAAAAAGGTATTTAAGAAAATACAAACGCTTTTTTGCAGCCAACATCGATAAAATGTCACCAAATTAGGGCCTACAAATGTTATTTTAAAGGTATTTATAATATTTAGTAACATCTGCAGATAACATGACTTGGCGTATTAATACATACAATTTGATCTAGTAACTTTTTTTATCTGTCAGGTAAGGTATATTTACATGAATTTTATTTGAATACTTTTCAAAAATTTAATCTTTAAATATCCTTAAGGGTGTGTAATTATTCGAAAATTCGAGCTCGAGTCAAGTTTGAGTAGCTCCTAAAACTCGTCTAGAATATTTTTACTAAACTCGAAAAATCCTTTTCACCAAGGTTCCTTTGATTAATTTTATTCAATTTTACTATATAATTTCATAATAAATAGAGTCTCTCAGTAACTCCTTTTGTCTAACTAAACAATTGTATAATTATATTAAATTTATTTAAAAATATAATTTGTATGTTAATACCATTTTTCACAACAACAAAATTTACTATATATTTTTACTTATTTTTTGTTTATGCATGGATCTATTACGGAAATTCAATTTGAAATATTTCTTGTGCAAATATTGCTCTATACTACTCAAAATGAAAAAAAAAAAAATCGATGTTTTCATTCTAACTTGACTTTAACTCAACTCGAAGTGATAAATTCCTACTGGCACACCCCTAATATTCGTTCGATTCTTACAAAAATGTTTTTAACTCTAAACACTCATTTATCCTCTCTTTTGTATAACCCTTCATCCATTTGAGATCTTAAATAGATAAAAAAATAGGGGGAAGGTCTTCAGAGCTACCCTTTAAAAATAAGAAGAAGAAAGGTAGACGAGATACAAGATTGATGTATTAAAAGTGTTCTAAACGTCTCCCTTGCGGGCGATCATGCCCCCCCTGCGAGGAGGGAAATCAGCCGTGCCGTGAGGCTGTTAGTTCGCGTGAGAAGTACTCGTTTTGACAGCCTCTACCCCTGCGATTGCGACTCAAAATACGTCCTGACATCTAGCTGCCTCCCAATCCATTCGTTCCTAGCGAGAAAAAAGGGGCGCTTCACGAAAATAAAATAAAAAGGAGGTGAAGGAAGGGGAGAAAATATACACGAAAAGGCCCTCTTTTTAAAAAAAAATGCCGCTATCTATTTATTGGAAGATATATCTTGAGATTTGTTTTTAAGTGTTTCACGTGTTTGTATTAAAATATCTTGATACTCGGTGTCAAGCTCGTTTGATTTGGTTTGCCAAGTTTGGGTTCGAATTACGGCTGGCCTAGAACCGAAAGCATTTTACCGATCGGGCTAAAACCTGGTATCTAGGGTTTTCATACGTTTTCCCCAAGTTGTTTCTGAAATTAGATATCTAACTTTAAAATTAAGAGTAGTTTACAGAAGGCCACAAAGAGATAAAATCAATTTTCTTGAAATTAACTCTAACGATTTTGATTAAGTTTTGTATCTAGACACCTCTCAACATTATAAACAAAACGTTAACTCGCGTTTTCCCATGGAAATGAATTTGAAGGTATTTTACAAAAGTAGGAATACTAAATTTTTATCATAGACAATCTCTGCAAATTTTTGAGATACGAGATAACTTATCGTAATTAAAATTGTAATACTATTAAAAATAAAATATTTTACTTGAAATATATTTTTATAAAACCAATCATTTCTTAGCTACAAACATACATTTTTTATGGAGTTCTTTAAAATGTATAATAATTACAATATCACTACTACAATATAATACAATGTTCTTCCCTCTTCTCCGTGATCAAGTAATAAAGCAGATTGTCTACAGATCTGGAGGATCCCGCTTCAATCCCAGATGTTTACTAAATAAATATAGTATTATTACTTGTTCATCTTACAACCAGGGATGTGAAAAAAGTATTGATACTTTAGTCATATCGATATTTTCCTTTCGATTCTGGTATTTTTTTAGTTGATACTTTTACTGATATTAGTACTCACACTACGGTATCGGATCGGCATCGAAAAATACAACTTTTTTGTTATCTTCACTCATGCTTGGATTAAATGTTTACTAGTTTAAAGAAGGGTACAAAATAGACTGAAAAAATGTTATACTTATCATATTTAGCTATTAAATAACTTTTTAACAGATACATTTTCATACACATTTTGAAATCTGGTATGGTAAAACCTTTTATAATTTCCATCATACAATATTATCTATCATACCCTCCAAGATCCAACACATAACATAGACGCGATAGACAGAAATATACCATAACATGGTTAAATCATTATAATTTTCAATGTTTAAATATATATGAAAATACCATTATTATCACTCCTATGCAAAAGTTGAAATTAATACTTGATTAAAAAAAAAGTTCCCGATTAAAATTTTGATAGCGATACCAAGTGTTATAGAAACTTCTCTTTCGATACTAGTACGGTATCGATATTTTTCTTCCGATACTTTTAATGAGTACAGTATCGACACCTTTCTTTCATTACCACATCCCTAATAGATTTTGTTGGATGTTTATATTTGTATATTAACCCTTTGATGTGATCTCGATCCATCAGGAGCTGGCCATGCACACAACCCTTCGGCTGGTTAGATCTGCCTGCACCATCTGGTAGAAATTTCATGTACTGAGGGAGTCCAGGAAGTCTGGTGGTTCGCCGTTGCCTTCCACTCTGAATTTCTACCAGTGAGAGCGAAAGGGCCTACCAATTTAGCCGGGAAAGGTATTTTCACACGCCTTCTAAGGTTATTATACATGCCACAATCTACATGGGACTGGGTTTTACTTCCTCTCTGAAAGAAAAATCTGTACCCTCAGCTGGGTTTAAACCCATAAACATCAGGTCTGGAGGCGAACACTTTACCCCAAGACCACCGAGGTCAAGCTATATAGCGTTACAAAACTTACATTTTAAGGTTTATAACCCTAAAGGACATTTTGCTAATTTTTACCACCATTTTGACGCCAATTTTGAAAGAAAAAAACATTTTGTCACCTTTTCTTAGTACCTGATCGAGTTGTACACTTATGTATTAATTAAGTTAGTTTGTTAGGAATTAGTGAGGTTGAATTTAGATTATGTGTGCCCGTATTTACATGAAGGGAGAGTGGAAAACCATTCAGGAAAAGCTACCCTCAGTACACCCGACCGGGATATGAGCCCCGATATCCCTGTCATCGGTAGTCCCGGTCTATTGCGGTAGTGACGCCTTAGACCATTCGGCCACCAAAATGGGTAACACTTTATTTTTTTTTAAACTCGGGATATCTGAACGTTTTGCAACGCGCTCCAGCTTACTTGAAGACTAGACACTACATCTGGAGGATAAACTTTTGGTTCTTCGATATAAATTGACTCTTTGACTCTCGCGGGAACTAGGGTGAACTTGTTCCGGAACTGACGGGAGAGGGGGGGAGGGGTCTTCTCCATCAGAGTTGTTCCCCCTGCTTTTCAAAGTTAGGGTTGAGACTAAAGGTTACTCGCACTGGTGGACACGTGGACTAAATGTCAAGTTCATCTGGTCTGGTTTGAAAATTACGTGGAGGTAGGGTTATTCTTAGTCTTTTTTGAAAACTAAATGTATTCCCTGCTCCCTCTGCATTAATTCGGATACATTTACTCTCGAATATACATTCCTCATACTTAACCCACTAGTGGGGCCGATTACATATAATTCTATCAAGTTACACTTTTATCAATTTACAGATTTTAAATTTATAGTTTTATCAACCCATAGTTTTATCGATTTTCAGTTTTATCACCTTACAGATTTATCAATTTATAGTTTTATCAACTTACAATTTTACCAATTCACACTTGATCAACTTACAGTTTTTCCAATTTATAGATTTATCAACTTAGGAGTTTTATGAATTAAAATTTTGTCAATTTAAGGTTTATAAATCTACAATTTTATCATTTTATAGTTTTATCGACTTACAGTTTTATCAATTTAAAGTTTGATCAACCTATGGTTTTATCAACTTAGTTTTATTAATTTTCAGTTTTATCAACTTGAATCTTTAGTCATTTTACAATTTTATAAATTTCAATTTTATCAATTTAAGGTTTATAAATTTACTGTTTTATCAATTTATAGTTTTATCAACTTTTGGTTTGACCAATTTATGGTTTTAGAGTTTTATCAATTATCAATTTTATTAATTAACAATTTTATCAATAATTTTACTGTGAAAATTTTTTCATTTCTTTGAATCTAATGTTTTTTCACTTGTATGTTTGGATGTATGAACTTCTTGCCAGAGCCGTGTAGTGCAGTGCTGCCAGGCTAATCAGAGCTCGTCAAAAATGTACCTGTGATTGGTCCTCACCACCTGTGTTTTCAATGGACGTGGCAGTTTATTTCGAATTTCTTATAACAAAACTATTTAAAGGCAGTTTTATGATAACTTTATTTTTTTAAAGATTATTTTCCTAATTACAGTATATTATGTGAGAAAGTGTTTACGATTATGGCTTACCATTTTTTTATATCGGTCTCAATCACCCATTTAAAATTAGTACTAACGCTCATAAGCTAAAAACCCCACTTTACTCCCCCTTTCAACCTAACTAAGCTTGTAGGCTAAACTCGATGCATCACACCAATCAGATCTCCTGTCTTGGCCCCATTCAACTGTCTTGAAAGAGATCCCGTGTTGAAAAGGGCCCGTGTTTGTGTGGGAGGAAACGCCGACATTTCCATCTGTGAATGAATGCCAGTGGATCTAGCTAGTAAAAAGAGGATTGCGCTAGGGGTTAAAGGGAAAGGGAGGAGGGGAGATGGAGCCAAACACTGATTTGATTGGATGAGAGGCGTGTAAAGTGGTTCTTCCCTACGACTGACAAAAATACAATAAAAGGAAATGGTGAGGGAGGGGTTGGAAAAAGAGAATTATGGGTCCGTGGGAATGTTTCACTTGACAGCTTTCACAACTCACCGTTAGCAAATATATATATTTATATAGTAAAATGGGATGAGTCAGGAACATTGTTGGCCACAATAACAACTGAGGGATATAAAACTTTATGGAAATAAACGCGTTAACCCGAGCATACTTTCTCGACAGAAAAGTCATTATAACTGCGACTATTATTCACACATTTCAATGGGTGTGAGCTAAGGACATTTCAAATGTGATTCGAAGTCCAAGCGAAGTTTGACATATGAGAAGTTGAAGCTGAGGTTTTTGTTGTAGTCACATAGCACTATTTGGAAAGGTGGTGCTGGAGGAGAGTAGCAAGGATAAAGTGGGCAGATAGACTGACTAATGAAGTTATAAGGAAGTGTCAATGAACAGAGAACTATTATACACCTGATTCTACGAAGAAAGGTCAACTGGATGGGTATTATTAGAATAAATTTATTATTGAGTGACGTCATATAAGGCAAGGTGGAAAGGAGAAGGGAACCACAAAGATGATGAATGTAACAGTTGGATTACCTCAAAAACAGGGCATGTAGATGCAGCTTTTGATAGTATGTGCTGGAAGACTCAATTTGGACAAGACAAAACTTGTTGAAAGACAGAACACCTAATAATAGACCTAATACTAATTTTAATTGTAGAGCTAGAGCTTCGAAGTGAAAGATATTTGACCTTTGTCCTCGAGACTTCAAAACTTCACACACCCCTACCTCTTAATATCCTTGTCAGTAAGTAGAGTAAAATGCTTACTTCTGGAACACTTTTTAGGCAACCTTGCCAGATCTACGTCTCGCCCACTCGGCCACTCTCCCTCTCCCTGCAGCCAAAGATCTTCAAGCTCCTCCCCTATCCATACATCCAATGAGCGTCATACTGTGCCCACTTTACTCTAAGCCTTACAGCCAATGGGTGCCTAGCTCCCTCCATCAGAATAGTGGTTTCAAGATGGTGGATTAAGATGGCAGATCCCTTCCTAATCCTTAGTGGCAATGCTTGTATTCAAGATGGCAGATCTCTGACCACTTTCCTAGACGCTATATCCAATGATCTTATAAAAAACTTACAGCCAAGGAGATTTTAATCCGCTTATACAAAATGGTGGATTAATGATGGTGAATCCTCTACTCTGCTCCTAAGCTTTACATCCAATGGCAATATTCAAGATGGTGGATCCTTGGCTCCCTCCTAAACCTTACAAACAATGAAAGTCTAGTTAACTTAACAACCAATGAACAACTTGCAAACCTTACAACCATTGAGCGTCTATGAAATCTTGCAACCAATGACCAGATTCAAGATGTTTGATCTCCACTCCTCCCTAAAACACATCGATGAGACCAAGGGAGTTTTGTAAATAAATAACATAAATAAAACTATAAAAATAAGTATTTAAAAACTAAATTAAACAATAGTTGACACATCACACACACACACACACACCTACGCCTACGCCCATTCCCAAATAATTTATTCAACCACACCTACACACACATACACACATATCAACAAACATAAAAATACAACTACATCCACACCCACACCCATATCCACATACTTTTCCCTACATCAACATACAAATACAAACAAGCACCCATACGCCCACATACATCTACACCCACCCGTACACGCACACAACTAAACGTTCTCGAAATTTGCCAAAACATGTCTGAGATATCCTAGACTACCTGCTCCTAACTTCTAAGAATACATGTCGACGATGTCTTAGCCTAACTGACCGGTGTGACGTAGTGTAACGCTCACGGATTATGAGTTCTACCCAGTGCAGGGATAGACTTGTATCCAAGGTCTCAACCTCCCTCTCACGATGGAAGACGATAGAATTGTATCCTTCTGACCTCAACGAGGATCATGATTATTGAGGTTAGACTAGCAAAGTTCTGCTCTTAACCTAGCTGTGTATGGTTTGTGATGTTATTGTATGTGCTATGTATGGTTTTGTATGTATGACCTGATATAAGTATTTTTGAGAGTATAACCCGAACGAATAGTAAGACGCGGTGCTTAAAAAAGTATTTTGTATGTATGTATGTATGCATGTATGTATGTATGTATGTATGTATGTATGTATGTATGTATGTATGTATGTAATGTATGTAATGTATGTAATGTATGTAATGTATGTAATGTATGTAATGTATGTAATGTATGTAATGTATTATTTGTTAATTGTCGGATTTTCTGTATTGGTTTGTGTGTATTTTTGTAGGTATTGTATTTTTGTCTGAATTGTATATGTGTATGTGTGGTTTGTGTGTTTTGTATATGTTTTATTACAGTCTTTTTGTAGGTTTTGTATATGTTACAAGAAAAGTAGATTGTTAGGGAGAGTTGACTCGGCCTAGGTAAAGTCGACTCTTACTAAAAGTATCAGTAAAAGTTGATTGAGAATAAACAGAGAATAAACAGATCAACTTTTCCTAGGAAGAGTTAACTATGCCTGCTGTGGTTTAGTAAAAGTTGATTCCGCGCTGTTGCTCTCCACATGCAACTGTTTTGAATATCCCAGCTCTATTTGTTTACTGTTGTTTTCTTTGATCACTCGTCCAGATGTTGCTCTCCACATGCAACTTCGCGCGCACATCTTTGTTTTGAATATCCCAGCTCTATTTGGTTACTGTTGTTTTCTTTGATCACTCGTCCATTTGTTGTAGTTTTCAACAGTGACCAAGGATTCAGTGTGTGTTTGATTAATTAGTTTGTGTGTTTTAGGTTAGGTTAGGTTAGGTTAGGTTAGGTTAGTCAACTTTTACTAACTCAAGGTAGTAATAGTATACTTTCCCTAGGTACAGTCAACTCTGACTAGTAAATGTTGATCGAAATTCATCACTTTTCGCTTTTAATCAACTTTTACTTAAAGGACCAGTAAGAGTCGACTTTATCTAAGCCGAGTAGACTCTTATTGGAGAATCTACTTTTCCTGTAACATACATGTATGTTTGTATCCCCTGTAAGGATGGGACTATTAATTTTTGTATGCCATATACGTATGTATGAAGATATTGATGCTCTAGATTTTATGTATTGCTTTGTTTGTATTTGATATATGTATTGTGTTTTGGTTTGTCTTTATTGTATGAATATATGCATACTGTATTAGTTTTAATCTTTTATTTATTTAGCTTCACATTTTACTACTCGTTTGGGCTATACGCTTATGTACTAATTACGCTAATAGGTTTAGGGACTAGAAAGGTTATATTAAAAGGAAGTGTATCCACATTTGCGTGGAGGGAGAGTGGAAAACCATTTTGGAAACCCACCTTTAGTACACCCGACCAAGATTTGAACCATGGTCTTCCCGTAATCGGCATTCTAACCTACTGCATGAGTAGTGCATTAGACCACTCGACCACTAAAGTGGGTCTTTAATCCATTCTTCCACTAATTTTTTATAATGTATGAATACGGTATAATAGGGTTGGATATATTAAATGAGTGATTATTCATATTAAATAGGGAAAGAAAGTAAGGGTCGGGAGGAGAGGCTGACGAGGATTGAGGTTACCCAATGATTGCATCCAAGATGTGGATGAGTCTACAACACATTAAGGCCAATAGGAGGATTTACCCATACACTTTTAGCTCTTGTCGGATATGGAACCTTGAACCCTTAACTCAGTATCCAAACTTGTGTGATTCCGCCATATTATGAATTGAACTCGAACCTCCTTAGCTCAGTACCGTTCTGAATGAGTGAGAGAAGGAGCTAGTTAACTGTTGGGGTGACGGTTTGAGCGCACAGAATCTGGAGGAGGAGAGAAGTGAGGGATTTGGAGGAGTGTGGAAGCTACCAGCGGATCATGTATAAGTCTATACACAGCGATAGTTAAGTTGTACGCCACCAGAGTGATTATTAGCATGGGTTAGGTTACATTTCACTAGGATAGTTATTAATATTATTTAGGTCACACCACATCATGGTGATTATTAGCGTTTCAGGCTTTACAATTTTAGATACTAGCAAGATTATTATGTAATTGATGAGTAGCCTCTGAACCTGGCATGTTTATGACAATTTATAACGTTGAGTTCAGGGCATACAACATCCTTCCCGGGGTACAGGATGAAATTTTGGAGGATGATACACAAGTCCTAATTCCTAACACGTTTATAGCTGTAAAGAGAATAGATGGATCGTAAAAAGTGACAACCCTCTTCAACTATGGAGGAGGGGTGGTATAATAGGGACCACTTCTTGCCCAAATAGGGAGTTTTGGAGGTTTTAGGGCTAGATGCTCATTTATTGTGGGGTTTGCTAGACATTCATTTGCTGTAAGGCCTAGGAGAGGGCTGGAGATCCACTATCTTGAATCCGGTAATTTGCTGTAAGGCTTAGAAGGAGGTGTAAATCCGCTCTTGTGGATCCACCAACTTTAATCCGCCATCTTGGGTTAGGAGACTCGAAGATCATTGGCTGTAATGTCATAATTCATGGATTGATGTGTCAATTATTGTATTATTTATTTTAATATATTTTATATTCTTTTATTAATTTTGTTTATTCACAATACTACCTTGGTGTCGTCGATATGGATTAGTAGGAAATTTAGATCCACTATCTTGAGTCTGGTCATTGGCTGTAGGGCTTATTAGACGCTCATTGGTTGCTAGGCTTAGGTGGGGGCCAAGGATCCAACATTTTGAATGGGGTAATTGGTTGTAAGGCTTAGGAGGAGGGTCGAGGATCCGCCAATGTGAATCCACCATTTTGTAAAAAGAGATTAGATGTTCATAGGTTGTAACTTTAACTAAACGCTCAATGTATGTATGGTCTAGGAGGGGGCCAAAGATATGCCATCTTGAATTCGGGAATTGGCTGTAAGGCTTAGGAGGGAATCCACCATTATGAATCCACCATCTTGAACCCACAAGGTGGGGACTAGGCACCCATTGAGTATAAGGATTAGAGGGGAAGAGATAGAGCTTGATGCTCATTGTCTGCATTTGGAGAGGGTTTGGCAACGCCGCCTCAAAAAGTGGTCCAGAAGTTATCCTTTTACTCTACTCTAACATAGCTAAGATCTCTTTCTGCTAGAAAATCTTTAATATCGACGTTCACATATTCTTACGTCAAGTCATTTGATCTTTATCTGTCACTTCTGATAGATTTTATTAATACCTATACAATAACAATAATGATATAGTAAAATGCTAGCAATCTTGGGTGCAAACATAAATAATTGTTTTCCAATGGGTGCTCCTAATGTTCATGCATAATAAAATCAAGACATATCAGTGATGTATGGTTGGTGGGGGGAGAGATTGTGAACGTGAAACCCTTCAATCGTGGACAAACAGACGGTAACGTAGACGCGACGGCCGTCCGTCTCACGGGCAATGGCGCGGAAGGATAATAATAGCGTTGCTATGCAAGTGACGCGTGAAACTAGGAGGGAAGGTTGTCGTCACTGCCGCTGTTTAGAACCGGCGGGAAATCTACCGGAAAGAACGGGACGGGCGCTCCCTTCTCTAGTATTCATAATGGTCTGAAGAGATCTCCTGTCCAGTTGACTGACCGGTCGTTGAGACGACTCTAGGGTCATCTTGGAGAAGTCACCAGACGTTGAGACGACTCTAGGGTCGTCTTGGAGGAGCTACCAGGCATCGA
Source organism: Timema monikensis (assembly GCA_902151445.1). Taxonomy (NCBI): domain Eukaryota; kingdom Metazoa; phylum Arthropoda; class Insecta; order Phasmatodea; family Timematidae; genus Timema; species Timema monikensis. The sequence goes on along the minus strand of CABFVZ010002459.1, from coordinate 93,342 downwards.
TACGACTTTAGGATCTTCTTGGAGGATCTAACAGCCGTCGAGTCAACTTTAGGGTAATCTTGGAGAAGTCACCAGTCATAGAGACTATTATAGGGTCATCTTAGAGAAGTCATTATACATAAAGACGACTCTAGGGTCATCTTTGAGGAGTCACCTGTCATAGAAAAGACTCTATGATCATCTTAGAGAAGTCACTATATATATATACAACTCTAGGGTAATTTTGGAGGAGTCCCCAGATATACAGACGACTCTGGGGTCATCTTGTAGAAGTCACCAGTCATATAAATGACTTTAAGGTCATCTTAGAGAAGTTACCAGGCATAGAGACGACCTTAGGGTCATCTTAGAGAAGTTATCAGGCATATAAAGGACTTTAAGGTCATCTCAGGGAAATTATCACGCGTAGAGATGGCTTTAAATTCATCTTAGAAAGCTCATCAGGTGTATAGATGATTCTAGGTTCATCTCGGAGGATTATTATTATTATTATTATTATTATTATTATTATTATTATTATTATTATTATTATTAGCACCACGTATTACTACCGTTCGGGTTATACGCACTTACGCTAATGTGTAATGGTAGGGTGATTGTGAGATGAAATGAAGGACCTACAGTTTAACGTGTGTGGTTAATACACGTCTTGTCAGAGGTGAAGGAAGGGTTTGGAAATCAGATAAATCTGTGCCGGGACCGAGGATTGAACCCCGGCCGCATCTTGGAGGAGCTGCCATGAGTAGAGACGACTCTAAGGTCATCTTGGAGGAATCACCAAGGTTCCATATGACTCTACGGTCATCTCCCAGTGACTACAGTCTATTGAAGGAGTCACCATATGTATAGAATCATCCAGCTAGTGCATTCAAGCCCTCACTACCGTTTACTTAGATTCGATCATTTAAGTCATTAGTATCTAAAGTAGAATTTTGGTAGGAAGAACCTTTTAGAAAATGCAATATTTTTTTTGTCTCGGCCAACATAGATAACATTTCACTTTATTAGTATTGTTGTTGTATTGATAATATATATATCAAAAGTGACAGATGCAGATCCTATGACTTGACGTATGAATACGTAAAAGTATAGCTTATATATTTTTAATCTGTCAGATAAGGTCTTGAACTGCAGCATTGCACACAGAGTGGACTCATGATAAAATGATTCGTTAATAAGATAGCTTGTCAAACGTGAGGTAACTAAACGTTACTCTTCTCATATTGAGGAAATAGTAAATAAAATGTAGTGTTATTTTTAAAGAATCTTAAATAAATTTTCGGCCGTCACTGTAAACCCGCAAGTATTATGACAAAGAGCTGCGTAAGACGACTTCTTTGCCTCAGAACTTTCCTTCCCGCCCAATAGATCGAGCTTGTTATCACCCCTCCATCTCCTCTCACCTTAGCATTCGATCAGAGCCCCATTCATCACTTTAGGTCCGGTGCCCTGCATGATTTACTACCCACGACTCTTCCAATCTCTTGAGAGGGTAAGAGATTCTGTATCTGTGACTACCCTCCTGTTTACAGAGCCTCACCTAGTTCCAGGTGCAGGAGGGACTTCTGGGAACATCATCACCTAGTTTCAGGTGTAGGAGGGACTTCCGGTAGCAATATCACCTAGTGCCTGGTGTAGAAATAACTTCCGGGAACATTATCACCTAGTGCCAGGTGCAAGAGGAACTACCGGTAACATTATCACCTAGTGTCAGGTGCAAGAGGAACTTCCGGTAACATTATCACCTAGTGTCAGGTGCAAGAGAAACTTTCGGTAACATTATCACCTAGTGTCAGGTGCAAGAGGAACTTTCGGTAACATTATCACCTAGTGCCAGGTGCAAGAGGAACTTCCGGTAACATTATCACCTAGTGTCAGGTGCAAGAGGAATTTCCGGTAACATTATCACCTAGTATCAGGTGCAAGAGGAACTTTCGGTAACATTATCACCTAGTGTCAGGTGCAAGAGGAACTTCCGGTAACATTATCACCTAGTGTCAGGTGCAGAAGCAACTTCCGGGAACATTATCACCTAGTGTCAGGTGCAAGAGAAACTTTCGGTAACATTATCACCTAGTATCAGGTGCAAGAGGAACTTTCGATAACATTATCACCTAGTATTAGGTGCAGGAGGAACTTCCAGTAACATTATCACCTAGTGTCAGGTGCAGGAGGAACTTTCGGTAACATTATCACCTCGTATCAGGTGCAAGAGGAACTTCCGGTAACATTATCACCTAGTGTCAGGTGCAGGAGGAACTTCCGGTAACATTATCACCTCGTATCAGGTGCAAGAGGAACTTCCGGTAACATTATTACCTAGTGTCAGGTGCAGAAGCAACTTCCGGGAACATTATCACCTAGTATCAGGTACAAGAGGAACTTCCGGTAACATTATCACCTAGTATCAGGTGCAAGAGGAACTTCCGGTAACATTATCACCTAGTGTCAGGTGCAAGAGGAATTTCCGGTAACATTATCACCTAGTATCAGGTGCAAGAGGAACTTTCGGTAACATTATCACCTAGTGTCAGGTGCAAGAGGAACTTCCGGTAACATTATAACCTAGTGTCAGGTGCAGAAGCAACTTCCGGGAACATTATCACCTAGTATCAGGTACAAGAGGAACTTTCGGTAACATTATCACCTAGTATCAGGTACAAGAGGAACTTCCGGTAACATTATCACCTAGTATCAAGTGCAAGAGGAACTTTCGGTAACATTATCACCTAGTGTCAGGTGCAAGAGGAACTTCCGGTAATATTATCACCTAGTGTCAGGTGCAGGAGGAACTTCCGGTAACATTATCACCTAGTATTAGGTGCAGGAGGAACTTCCGGTAACATTATCACCTCGTATCAGGTGCAAGAGGAACTTCCGGTAACATTATCACCTAGTGCCAGGTGCAGAAGCAACTTCCGGGAACATTATCACCTAGTATCAGGTACAAGAGGAACTTCTGGTAACATTATCACCTAGTGTCAGGTGCAAGAGGAACTTCCGGTAACATTATCACCTAGTGTCAGGCGCAAAAGGAACTTCCGGTAACATTATCACCTAGGGTCAGGTGTAAGAGGAACTTCCGGTAACATTATTACCTAGTGCCTGGTGTAGAAAGAACTTCCGGGAACATTATCACGTACATTCAGGTACAGGAGGAACTTCCGAGATCATTATCAATTACGGTCAAATACAGGAGAAATTTTGGGAATATTATCACCTTCAGTCAAGTTCAGGGAGAATTTTCGTAAACATTATCACCCAAAATAAGGTGTAAGAGGATTTCCAGAAACATTATTATCGACAGCAACTAACTTAAATCAAAAACATACACAACACCCTGCCCCCCGGCCGTTAATTAATCACTGTCAAAGAGGAAACCCACATTTCACTAACCATAATTTTTTTGGTAGTAGCGGGAATCAAACCCGTGAACCTTCTCTGAGTAAGCAGACACGCTACCAAATAATATAAGGTGTTATATTAAATTTATTAATAATTTGTATCATTGTTCGTCTTCAAACCCATAATTTACAATTCCTGGCCATATTTTCAGATGGGAAGTGTTTGTTGCTATGTCATGAGCTTGACAAATTTTTAATTTGTCTATTAATATAGTTCTTTTTAGCATTGTTAATAATTACCTTCGCAGGCACCTTGATAAAAGTACGTAATATACTTACATTATGACAAACAAGTATTAATATATCATACTGGCAAAAGTACCCGGCGTTTCCCGGGGTAACCACGCAATGTATTAACCCCAGGCGACGCATTTCTTTGCTTCAAACAAATATAAAACAATATCATCATTTTATTTCTTCTGACCAAGTTTTTATTGAATTTAAAAAATCCAATCGAAATCTTAAAATTCCAGCTTCAAGGTGCAGATCTTCATGGCCTACTAATATTAAAATTTCAGCCCTCTGCATGAGAGAGATATCGCGCAATGCTCATGACAAACAAACTCTTAATTTTATTAATATGGATTATTATAATAACTGTCATATATTTTTATACATACATTCAGAACATTTAAAAAAAACTCCAGATATAAATTTGATATCTTATTTTTATGGACTTGGTATGTAAATTCTTTGTCACAAAACAGACATAAATGTTTACAACGACTTGGTAAATATATAGGGAGGGATTCCGCGCTATCAAACTATTACATGTCTTTGCGACCGGATTCTAGAACTCGTTCCGGATGCCCGTATTCAAAAATTGGTTGGTGTGTTCACAAACAATATCGGATTCTAGATGGTAGTAACGCATTACTCGAAGAAAATATTATCGTACTAAGAACAAATTTTGGGGGAAGTTTAAGATTGAAATTTTATAGCCATTTCTTTGTTTTTTTGTATAAGGGGTTTTGTAAACTCCATTTACTCTGAAGGGAAGCAATCCTACCTTACACGGTCCCACTATGGGCATAGTGTAACCCGCCAAGGTAAGATCAGGGTAGACCTAGTGTTAGCGAGCGTTTTATAACTTCTTAATTACAATAATTATCGTGCATTCTAGTTTTAACTTAGTCTGAGAATTTTATATATATATATACTATTTAGACCACCTCTATGGTCAGTGGTCAGATCTCCTGGATACAGATACAGAGGTCCCGGGTTCGAATTTCTATCCCCGGCACTTCCAGACTTTCTCTGGACCAATGGGTATGGAACGGGGTCATCTCAGCCTCGTGAGGACAAACGAGGAGCTACTTGAATGGAAAAGTAGCAGCTCCGGTCTAGAAAACTGATATTAACGGTATAAGGGTTCGATATGATGACCATATGACACTCTCTTCTTCAACAGACGGTGACCGCTAGGTTGGTATAGCTCGATGACAGGCTGACGCCATGAAACTGTTTATATATTAGTATTAAAGTATTTCCAGATTACTCATATGTGCTAGGGATGAGGAACGTTTGATTTGTAAGAGGTTTATCTTCATTTGCATAAAAGGGTAGTGGGAAAACTGGGAAAACATTCAAAAAAAAGACCACTCTCATAACACCCGACCGGTATTATAACCTGTATCTCCCAGTCACCTGCAATCGAGTCAAACACGAGAGTGACGCGTTAGACCATGCGACCACCGATGTGGTTTTCAGTGTGAATGTAAAATAGCGATGATTGTTGTTGTTTTAGGTTGATGAGAAGCCTCGACCAGTGACGAGGGCAGGACGGAACCAACCCCCCTTATCTTCACATGCTTCCTTCTCCACCACCACCCCCGTTGATCAAGGGTGAGTACTGTCTAAAATTACTGTATCTGGTTCGTATTCTGGTTAAACCAAAGTGCCGAAAAGGGCTAGCAAGTGTGCCGCTAAGGGTCAACAGGTGTGCCACGTAGGGTCAACAGATGTGCCGTGGATGTTTGAGGCAAGATTAAAAAAGAAGCGGGAAAAGATTTAAGGAATAAAAAAAATTTATGATCAAACTTATTTTTAGAAATAACACAACTATTAGAATTTTAGGTTGAAATTAAACTTTTAAAACAATACTAGTACTATTTTTGTTAACGATAAAACTTTTCCCTAAAAAAACTGATGGCATGCCTTGACAATTTTATCTCTTTATTCAGTGTTCCTTGAGTTTGATAAGGTTGAAAAAATGTTGAATTAATGTGTGAGCCATAATTTATGGGAGGCTATTGTAGAATAGTTTAATTTTTATATGTGTTTTATATCATTACAGCTTAGTTTTAATGTCAAATATATTTGTTCAAGTTAACGTGCATTTTATAATCACGCTAAACAAATTATCAAATGGCTTACAAAATAATTTACCCTCGGGAGGTATTCCTTAGCAATTACATATTCAACCTTAGCGTCTAGATAATTGGATAGCAGGAAAAACCTGTGTACAAATAGTAGATAATAAATAACATAGGTGGTTTAATAGTCTAAGTCGTCACTCTAGCAATATACTAAACTGCCAGAGATGGAGAGATCGGGGTATGAATCCCAATTGGGTGCATTGAGGGTGTTTTTCCTAAAAGGTTGACCACTCTTTATTTGCGCAAATATAGGGAGATTTCATATAAATTATACCTTCCTCATGCCTACCCCTCTAAATCATTGGACAGCCTGAAAAGGTAGTAGGGATGTACCCGTATTTGCGTGGAGGAAGAATGAGAAACTATTTATTAAAAATCACTCGCAGTGCACTCAGCTGGTATTCGAACCCGAACCATCCGGTCACTAGTAAACCAAAACTAAATGGGCTTGACATTGCTATTTTTGGTCACCACATCTTACTACCCGTTCGGGTTATACACACATATACTAAATATGCCTATGTGTTGGGGATGCGCAAAGTTTTATTTAGAGAAGGTGTACCCGCATTTTCGTGTAGGTAACGTGGTAAAATTAAATAAGAAAAACCACCTTCATTCCACCCGATATGGTTTTTAACCCTGATCTCCCCATCAATGCCAGTTTATTGCGATAGTGATGCAGCTTGACATTTAAACCTATTGCTCATTGATGTAGGTATCTACCTGGAACACGAAACAGAATTCCTTAAGACTTGCGGTCTATCCCTTGATGGGATCTGGTAAGACTAATATGTAGGGCGCTACTTGTAACTCTCCTAACAAATGAGGGAACAGCTTGTTCCCTGAATCATAATATATAAAGCGCGATGTCTGTTTTTTTTATTCCATCTCCCCTAAATGCGTGCAAGAAGCTAGCAAGAATGCAGGCAAGCAGTGTGATGTATGGCAGGCCGAGCGAACCGGGAGACTGTATAGGGTAAAAACTACGGCACAAGGTAGAATAACATACCATGAAGATAGAACTAATGTGGCTTTACTACCGGTTTGTTGTTGGGGGAGGGGTTAAGGGGTTCCAGAGAGCGGAAATACACCGGCCAAAATGCGGAGTACCTTTCATCAACATTTGGATGTGGAACGTTTGAAAACGGGAATTGTATGAATACGTTCAAGGTTGAGAAAATGAGGAACTGAAAGACGTCTATCGGATGTATTAAATAGATGCTTTCATCTGTGAATATGTGCTAATTACCTTGCCTTACCTTGCTGGCCACCTGAACCGCAATCGATTCATAATCTCGCTATTTAGCCTCTTTCACGCTTTTTTAAAATTAATTATATATTAACTTCTCTGAATATACACAACAGTAGCGACACAGTTTGACCATACACTCGGTATGATTGGCCTATTATTTTAAAAATTTTGCAGCACCATTAAACTGGGTTTATTAAGTTAGGATTCTTGCGAGCTAAGGTAAGTATTTCTATATTTTTGATATCAGAACTATTTTTCGACCAAATAAATTAAATATTTCTTCAGTAGAAATAGAGTTTAATTTTCTTCATATAGTTGTCTTAGCCGTTCTTGATTATCTGTCAGGAGTGTCCTAGAATTTTAAAAGATCGTTCTTCTTTACTTAAAATATTCCTTATCAATTGCCACTATGTTTATGACATATATTCAAGAACTGTTGTGATCATCATGTGAACAAAATTAGACTTTAGATATTTACAGAAGCAATATTTTATTTAGACTATATTGCCGAAAAAGTTAATTGCTATGAAAACTGCAAAAATACTTACCTTTTCTCGCGTTCCCTTCAATTGCGCCTCAAATTATTTCTTGAGGGTAGAGGAGGGTATTTAGCTTACACTTTGTGAACCAAATGATAGTTTCAGAACATAACTTATAAACTAACTTAATTATAGAACACACACAACACACAATTCTTCACCCACCAATCCATCCATCGCTTTGAAAAGGGTACTCCAAATTTCACTCATTATATAGTTTTTCTACTACATCGGGAATCGAACCCGGTACCCTCAGATCAAGATAGAAACATGTTACTGAGTCCCAAGTTAGCTAAGTTGTTTGACTTACTGGATAAAATATAATTAACAAAAAAGTGTATGTTATGAAAAAATGGGTCGTTACATTATTAGATGTTACGTTCATTGCAGCTTAGTGTTCTTTCGGGCTACTGTTAGAAAAGGGATGAAGAAAGTATAATTCAGAGTAAATGCACATACATTTACGTGTAGGAGTGCCCACCGGTGCGGACAAATAATATTTATTTATAGAATATTTTTGCTTTTGATTACGTCATACACATTTTCCACACATTTTTAATGAAACTGTACGAATTTAATATGAATACCGGTAACATTAGGTCCGTTATATATATTAGCTATATAGGTACAGTTTTTATGTATAGCAAATATAAGCACAACCTGTTGTTAGATTGGTTGAATTTTCTTCTTTTTAAATGCAACTTGTGGTTGTATTAATAGAATATTCATTCTCTGCAAAACCACGAATCATTGGAGTGATTGAATCTTTTTCCTCTCTGTACTAGGACGGTTGCCATTTGTAAAATTTTAGCTGCAAGGCTTGATGGAAGCATAATTCTGTTGAATTAAAAGGAAAAAGAAATTTTTTATGAAAGTACTAACATTTCAGTAATAATAATTCTTCAAAAAGGACATAAATCCATATATTATTATATAATTCTTCAAAACTGACATAATTCAAAACATTATAAAATAATTCTTTTAGATTTACACAACTAAAAATTTCAAAAATAAGTTATCAGAACTAATATAATTCACACAATAATCAACAGTACTATGTTTACTTTGAACATTTTATATTGTTTAAATTCGATTTTTTTTTTTCATCACCGAAACACAGAAATGGAGAATTCATGTTTATTATTCAAAAGAGGCGTAACTCAAAATACCTTGAAGTATTTCTTCAAAATTACCATATCTCTAACGATATTAACAGACTATGCTTACCTTGATCAGATCAAATGACTTAAGTAAAAATACAACTCCTTTTGTCATGTAGCTTCAATAAAAAAAACCACAACGACATAACTCAAAACATTAATGTTCAAATTTTGCAACACAATTAATAATACGACACACTTGTAGATTCTATCACAGTCCCACTCCAAACAGTAAGATCGACATAACTTCTTTCAGGCGACCAACTTATGAAGCTAAAAATATACTTTTGATGGTTATTCGAGTAGAATTTCTGCGACTCTTTCATAATAATAACTCAAAACACATGTTTTATGAGATGAGTTACTTTTTAAGCAAGGGTACGATATAACATATAAATATTAAGTTTGATCAACATCCATGAAACTGTTAGACTCTAACCCTAGATACGGTCAGGATTGTAAGACTAACATTTTTTAGTTCTGGGCCACAAAAATCGTACAAAACTCATCAAAATCTTGAGATTCAAAAAAGTTAATAATCACAATACTCTCACTAGATGATAAGGGGTAAACAATAATCGTGGCACTAACTTTTCAAAAGTTACCCCTGGAAAAACCCCATCAAAAGAAACGTAAAGGAGCGAGATAAATTTCTCAGTCGTCATTTGAAAGAGAGTAGCCGAGAAGTGGAGCTTGTTATATACCTTCAAGCTGACTCCCCCATAAAAACCTGGTGTAGCAGAACCTACCGCTCGTAAATCAAGCGGGCATATATCACGTGGCTGGGGGTGTATAAATCAGTGCGGCGGACCACCGTAGGCCCAAGAGTAAACTAGCGCTGCGTGTGGGACAGTCGACAACTAACTGCTCAATGCTTCTCATAGCACTAGAGAGGTATGTACTTTTTTACTTGGGTATCTAACGGTGTGGCCTACCTGTGACGTCACGCAAATCAAGATAGACTTTACCATGATAATATTGTTACGTTTTATTCTACAAGTTTTACAGATACAATATAAAAATAAAACCATACACTCTTAAATAATTCTAAAAATAGTCTTACATGGTCACAAAAATTTGTTTTGATCTTGAAGTAGTTTTCTTGTAAACTTTTTTTTTTAATCGTCTACATCTCGGGATAATTGGTCTATTCACGAAATCGACCCTTAATAATCTTCCTGTCAGGATGCATATTAAAGCATTCCGTTAATGCATATCTATCTAGAAGAGGAAACGACAACAAGGTATTTTTGAAATTTAAGACATTACTGTGCGGGCGCAAATAGTAGACCAAGTGTGCATGCTAGTCAGAGGAAGAGGGGAAGTGTTATTAGCAGATAAACAAGATACCTTGTAAATTGAACTGCTAATTTTATTCCTTCTCTTTCTATTTCGTACATTGGCGTTTGAGTTTGATAGTGTTTATAAAGTGCTTGTGCGCCCAGCTAAGATGCAACAAGCTTAGCCAAATAACTTCGAATTTACCCAATTAAACTACGACGTTAATGTACCCTTTATAAACATGGCTGAAATATGAAATTATTTAGCACTATGTCTTACTACCCGTTCAGGCTATACTCATATGTACTAATTTCGATAGTGTGTTAGATATGAAGAAGGTTGAATTGAAATTAAGCGTACCTGCATTTTAGTGGATTTAATTGGGAAAATATTTAGAAAAACTTTTCTCAATACTCCCGATCCTGATTCGAACCCCGATCTTTCCATCATTGGCAGTCCAATATATTGCGAGAGGAACGCCTTAAGACCGTTTGAACACCGAAGTGAGTGTTTTACCCGCGGTTCTTCTAGCTAGATTTTTTCTTATTTCCTGTTTTAAATCAGAACTTTATAAATATTTCTTTTTTCCATAATCAACCCCCTCCCCCGCTTCTTTTTAGAGGCGGATAATCTTAGCTTGTCGGTGAGGACGGAACCCTTAGCTGGTCCCCACCGATCATAAATTTCCAGTTTTCATTTCGTGGCTCTGCGACGCACTCTTCCCTTAGCTACCTCC
>CABFVZ010002459.1:67013-82483 GCA_902151445.1 Timema monikensis | reverse complement strand
CCCCCCCCCCTTTCTCTTTCTTCCCTCCCCTCCCTCCTCTGTCTACAAACTTTATTACCTGGAAGTCTTGCTTGCGTTCGATAATTACATGCGTGTGCACTCAGATCGGAAGTTGGTTGAAAATATCAAGCCATTAAGTTGAGCCGCTGTACAGTCAATCGCAAAAATAGCTCAACCTTCGGATAAGTCACATTGATTTATGTGTATTTAAGTACTCTTTATGTTGATTAACAAGTTGGGGGACTGATGTCCTTCCATTTGTAATTGAAAATATTACCGTATGTGGCCTAGAAACAAAGATTAACCGGAGATAGCACGATCATATAAATTGAAAACATCTAACTTGTAATTTTTACTGACTCGCTATCTTACAGGTAGATAAAGTATTTTGATCGTCAAAAAAATCTAACTCGAGATTTTGATGAATGTTGACGTTTAATTACCCCCAGAATCCAAAAAAGTGGTTTTTGGATTTCCGTCTGTCTGTACCTCTGACTAGAGCCTAAACTATTTTACCAATTGGGCTAAAACTTGGTATATTGGGTTTTCATGGGGTTGCCCCAAGGTTTTTTTTTTAATTAGATAAACAACCCTAAAATTAATGGTAGTTTACTGAAGGGCAAAAGGAGAAAAAATCAATTTTCTCAAAATCGGCCCTAACAATTTTGATTAGATTTCATTTCTAAACATTTCTAAATAATCCAAACAAAATGTCTACTCTCAATATTTTCGCAAAATGGCTTTAAGTGTTCCAGTCTGATGCGTCTTTTTTTTTTAAATCATATCTCCGTAGCTCTTTGAGATATTAAATTACTTATCATTGCAAATATGTATGGCTATTTATAATACAAATAGTTAATTGAAACATATTTTTATAAGACCAATAAATTTCAAGTCATACGCAAATATATAGTAACTTTTCGAACACTAAAGGTAAAGTATTGTGACCGTAAAAAAATGCTAACCCGAAATGTTTATGGATGTCGACGTCTCATGGCCCTCCGAACCCTAGGAAGTGATTTTCTCAATGTCATCTGTCTGTGTGTCGGTTTAACCCTAAAATTAAAAGTAGATCAATAAAAATCGAAACAATCAATTTTCTCAAAATTTGTTCTAATTATTTTGATTAAAATTTGTATCTAGGCGTTGATTAAGATAACAAATAAAATGGCTAGTTTCATTTTCCAATGAAAATAACTTTTAGGGTACTTCACAGAAGCGGAAATTTCCGTATCTCCGCAACTATTTGAGATAATAAATAACGTATTATTACAAAATTGTATTACTATTAAAATTAAAAAACTTTTATTTGAAATACATTTTTACAAAACTAACAGTTTCTGAGATATTTGCAAATATGTTAATACAATTTTGTGAGCTTTAGTTGTAAAGAGATTCTACTTAAGTTTTAACGCATTAATTCTCAAATGCCATAGAGTAATTAAATATAAGTAAATCTCTCAAAAAATTTGTTACTCTTCCTTAAACCTGTTAGGAAAAATGTTTGTACAATAATGGTATATCTCCATTTTATACTCAATAGTCAATATTTACATTTTTTATTGGTCATAAATATAGGCTTACAATCAGTTATGGCAGAAGGGAATAACTTGAAATTAAAAATTAATTTTTTGAAGGATAGTCACTTTTTTTTAAATATAATACCAATCAATGCCTAATACCTTAGCTTAGTTGGCAGATATTTTCGTACCGATAGTAGGGAACCGAGTTTGACTTTTATCAAGGATGGAAAATGTATCCTGTTTAAATTTGATTTTATATTTTTTGTCGAGAAGCTCAATGTCTATATATCGTATTTGTTTTGATATTCACTCAGAATAGACCATATTTTGTTTTAGCAACGCGTTTTACTAACCGTTTGGGCAATACGCACGAGTATACATTACATTAATGTGCCAGGGGTGGGAAAGGTTGAATTTAAATAAAGTGTGCACACATCTGCGTGGGCTAAGAGTGGAAAACCATTTAGTTAAAACCACTCTCAATACACACGTCCAGAATTTAAACCACGATCTTCCCGTCATTGGCAGTCTGGTGTATTTTAGGAGTGACGCCTTAGACCATGTGGGCACCGAAGTGGGTATATCCCAATTAAATTCTTTAAATATATTGAATTAGCTAATTTATAATAATTAAATGTTCAATCTTTAGTAAATAGGATTTATGAAAAAATAGCTGAACTATGTCCGAACATATCACAAAAAGATAAATAATTACTATCTCATATGAATTATATGGAAACAAATAAAAATTCATCTCACAAACTAAGATTAATTTATGAATAAATTGAAAGGCCAGTAACAAGGATTATGAAGGATCGCATTCTTACACTTGGTTAATTTACAAGCTCGTACTTGGACTAATCAGTTTTCCACCGGTAATCAGGTAAACTCCCCTCCCTTCCCCTTTCATTCAACAACCCCTCATCTTTACTGAAAGAAACACGCGAATGTTGCGATGAAAAGTCCGCAACCTTTTACAAACTTAACCAACACTTCTCCAATCATGGGGTCAACCCCCCAAACCCCCGCACCACCCCCGCACTCGAAGTCCCTAACCCCTTCACTAAATTAACTTTCGTGATTCCTTTAATTCATTACTTTTTTTTTAAATGAACCTTCTCCCCTCCCCTCTCTCACCCACGACCCTCCCCCCTCCATCCCTTCTTGCCTAGAAGCAAAATTTATCGTGAATTAGAAAACAGAAAATTTAAGGGTTAGACGAGCAAAACAGCCCCTAGTTCCCTTTACCGCACTTGACGTCTAAACCTACTCATTTATTGGCGGGGGGTGTGGGGCAAGGCCAATAGGTAACCGGAAATAACTATGGTACCTCTTTATAGAACTATTGTGAACTGCTGGGTGTCATGTACAGTCTGATGAATAACTACCATTTTCTCTAAGACCAACTGTGAGTCAGTGTTCTTTTTTTCAGTAATTTTTGCTATAAAAAAATCCATCTTGCACTGGTGGGAAGGGTTGTGGGGTCGGAGTCGGTAAAAAGGTACCGACTCCGACTCCCGCTTGAAAATATAACAATTTTGTATATCTATTTTTTATTATTTAAAAGCTAGATTCGCAATTTCAATTGATAAACTTATTTAAATATAAATTCACAATGCCAAAGAAGCTTTTCGTGAACTAATCTGTATTGGAACATTTCACTCGAGTAAATGTGTGATTTCTAATTAATATACACTAGTCATTTATGAAGGAGTCGGATTTGGAGGTGGAATCTGAGTCGGAGTTGGAGTCGGAAAGTAGAAAAATAGAGGAGGGAGCTGGAATTGGAGTGTGAGTTGGAGTTAGAGTCAGACAGTATAAAAATAGAAGTGTAGGAGCTGGAATTGGAGTAGGAGTCGTAGTCGTAGTTGGAGTTGGACAGTAGAAAAATAGAATGGTCAGATTTGGATTCCAAGAGTTGGCTTACTGACACCGTGGTCCTGCCGGTGGGCACGTAAACAAAAGCGTTAGTTTAATCTCGTTTAGTTTGCTTGAGATGCTTAGGTCAGGGTTTTAATCTTGGCTAGGTGCACTGAGGTGATTCTTGTTTGGATAAATTGTTGCACACGCTCCCTCCACGCAAATGTTGATACATTTTCTGAAATTCTATCTTTTTCACCCCTATCACAATAGTGGAAACGTGTAATACTAATAAAGAAGAGTAGTTTTATATTATTCCACAAAATACCGTAACAATAAGGGCTACATTTGGTTTCATTAAGAGATTGTGTAAGTGGGCTGAAGCTTAGGAGATGTAAACCATGTAAAATTACGGAAATAGTCGTATCTAGATAATATATTATGTAAATTGAAAAATGACACCTTGACACAGGAATCGAATTTACTGATAATATAACTAGATAGGCTATATCCGTGACGTTAAATGTTTTCCATCTCCTAAGCTCTGGCTTACTTCCATGTGTATCGTCATCATTGTGTAGATGTCATTGCATTAAAGGCAGCACAAAGTAATTCCAACACGCTGGAAGCTGTGGTCTCACTGATAACTCCTTGTAGTCGATGATTTCCCATCACAAGTCTCTTCCCCGTACGTAATAAGATTGAACCTGAGCACGGGACGATCCCTGGATAGTTCTGTGGTCAGAGAATTGGCGTACTAAACCAAAGATCCTGGGTTCGATTCCCGTATCCAGATGTCATTTTTCAACTTACTTAATATAAGAGCTTGAGATCTAAACCTTGACTGAGGAGTTCTAGGGAAGGATAAGTAAGGTATCCTATGGACCACCGTAACAAGGTTTTATAAGGGGGTATAGACCAAGGGGCGATTAGTTATCGGAAAACATTTCTTATATATTCCTAAACATATTTCATATGCCGGGATATAAAAGGAAAACGAACATGTTTAAATAGACATTTATAAGCAGTTTTACTAAAAATAGAAGTAAAACTTGCTTTGATGTGTGTGTGTGTGTGTGTGTGTGTGCGCGCGCGCGCATGCTCATGTGCGTTGAAGCTTACCATCCGGTGAGGTTATTTGCGTATTTACACTTACTTCAGGAAATGATTAAGTTTAAATTTAGATAAATTGTACCCTCTTTTATGTGAAGAGTGTGTGGTAAACAATTTAGGAAAAACCACCCTCAATCCAACCGGTGAGGATTCAAACCCTGATCTCCCATCATCGGAAGTCCAGGTTATTGCAAGAACATTAGACAATTCGATCACTATAGGGAATTGTTTTAATATAAAATGTATAATTTGTATGATTACAAAAATACATCAAATCTTAGTTAAACTATATATCATCTATTTCATACGCTTGTGTTAAAATAAAATTTTGAAATACACTTTTCAAAACAAAATTGAATATATTATCAAAAAACCCCTTTTGGAAAGTCGTAAACATATATTGCTATTTTCGCAAAGTATGACCCAATTTGCTAGATATACACATATGTAAAAATTACAGATATAACATGTTATTTCACTGTTAACTGTAATTAGTTTTATAACCTTCTTGCACTTTAAATCGTTCATTTATTGTGACAATTTTTTTTATAGTATGAAAATAAATATTTGTAGACTTAGGTTAAAATCAAGATTTAATAACTTATTAGATACTAGAGGTTGGACTTGTCTTCAACAGGAGCAATTTCGGGTTTCGCACGAAACTCTCTTCTGTTTTTTCGTCTATTTTTTTAGATTTTTAATAACATGAGGTAGTGTGAATGTGTCCATAACATTTATTAGTTTAGGAAATTTCGAGTCTCCTGTCTCGCGCAAATCTGATTTAATTTTTACATCACGACCAACATACTGTATCCGCCATAATGGATTTTCAGTTTTTGGATTTTACTCATAGATATTTCATGCTCCATAGCGTCCATACTAAATTGCAGTACTCTAGGGCTTTGGGAAGTTGAAGAAAGGGCCCTGTAAAGACACACACACACACCGCATGAATTATATATAGTTATTTATAGATATAAATATAGATAGATAGACAGATAGCTACTCTGAAGAGATGAAAGTGGAAAGACATAGATTGACGAGGATGGACATCCTTTTATGAAATAGTAAAAATAAAACCCGTTCACTCACTTCACTTTTAGAGGACACACATTCGAGACAAAATCTACACGGAAAGGCTCTCTTAGAGCAATGTCACATGAAAACTGCCCTGTATTTCCCTGTCATTTCCTCATGCCCTTATTCCTCTAATGGAATATATCGAGATACGTACTTGGAGAGGGGAGACAAAAAATGAGAGGGGTGAACCTCCCCTCACCCTCTGGAGATAGAGGAAAAAAAGGTATAAAAACAACAAATATTCGTCCATTTTATCGTCCCATTTTGTACCGTCCGTTTTGATTATAAATACGTTTGGTCCAGATCCCCAGTTCATCTTTTGGTGGGCTCTAAATCTGCACAGTCTTCCCTCCCCCTCCACACAACCCTTAGCCCTCCTTCACCCCTTCCACCCCAAACCACCAACTCACCCTCGGTTTTCTACTCTTTGTGGTAAATAATCATGTAAAAAAAAATATTCCATGCATTAATTACCAACGCCTCTGAAATTGGAATTCCGTGTCGGGATGTCTCAATGCGAGTTGTAGGTTTGAGGGGAAAGGCTAACGCTGCCTCCACCTTTCCCTTCTTCATGGCAGTCCACGTTCCAACATCACTACGCTTTTATTTTTTTTATTTTACTCTCGTTTTAATTGTGAATGTCATCACCTGAATTGAGAAAAAAAAATTAAGGGTGGTGTAGGGCATTTTCTGTACGTGTGGTGTACCCTAAGAATTTAAGAATGGACTTGCCATCTTGCTTAAGAAGAAAATTAAGTTTTAAACTTATGATCAGCATTTAATATTAATGACTGACACTACAAATGGACAAAATAGGCCTTCCCCCCTCTTCAATTCTAAAACTACAAGATATTTTGTTACAAACACGTCTCAAAGATATTTTTTTTAATGAGCACAGTATTTTATGGTTTTATTTTATCTAAGTAACAGACACATTTCATTGGCTTAAAGCTAATCAAATAATTATATTTTAAAAATAATCAAAGAATCATCATTCCCAATCCCTAGGGATGAATATTTATGATTTACCCAACACCTGCACATAAAACTCAGGGGTTTTGGGGGCATTCTCCCAACCACCAAAGGCAAGAACATTTTCGAACTATATATATCTTTATAAGCTATTTCGAAAGTTTTTTTAATAGTAATTGTGGACTTGGGCTTAACATTTTTTTAATTAGTCACTAATATTAAAAAGATAAAAAGTAAGCCAAGTGTAATGATACTGTTTTGGTCTCCTCTCATATATTAATAATAATAATATTTAGCACCGCGTCTTACTACCCGTTTGGGTTATACGCTTTAAGTACTAATTACGCTAATAGATTAGGAATTGGGAAGGTTTAATTAGAGGTAGTGAACCCGCATTTGCGTGGAAGGATAGTGGAAAACCATTTAGGAAAAACCACCCTCAGTTCACCTGACCGAGAATCGAACCTCGATCTCCCCGTCCTCAGCAGTCGAGCTAAACACGACAAGCGCGTTAGCTAACTACGCCACCGAGGCGGGTGACTCATATATTAAAAAAGTCATGGATGAAGTGTATTTTTCTTAGATAAACTGTATATAAAATATCCTTTTAATACTTCATCCGTGGAGAGTCACGCTCCTTTCAGAAGTAATTTCATTGTATAGCACCATAAAACTTATTTTTCTTTCAAAGATCAACTCCATAGTGTTTACAAAAAAGCATGTGACGCTCGCTCACTTTACCCAATAGGAAGCAAGCCTTCCCAACACCTGTTGCCAGCAGTTTTTCTATTAGTTAGTTTTAACACTGGCGACAAGGGGTCCAAGAGGCAAGGGTAGATCATATATAAGCCACTTGTGCGTATGAATCTATAGAGAATATAACATTACACAGTACACGGAACATGTAATATCGTAGAAAAACAATTCGTAAAGCATATTATTTAATATCATATATTCAGTACCAACGGTGTAATCAGTTAAATAAAACGTGTGAAATATCAATTGCGCAGTAAAGCATGCTTGCGTCGTCATCATCGCAAAACCCAATATCGTTATAGATACTGCTCAATCACAGGGCAGTATCGCGATTATAGTCCGTATCACTTTAATTGGTGCAAATAGTGGGAAGACAATCCGTAGCACTTTAATTGGCGCCCATCGTAGATGCATAGCGTTTTAATTGACTCTCAATCGCGGGGCATCATTAGTAAATAAATGATGCCCCACGATTGGGAGAACAAATTATCAACAATAAACGAAATTTTGTAAACGTTGTACCCAACTAATGCCCACATTTTGGCAGACACCAAATTAGTACTTGCAAGACAACTTTGCTTCTGCGCCCTCGTGACCATAGATAAAAGTATAGCACGTGACGTCAACAGTTTCCTCGCACTCGTTTAGCCGCCATTATTTAACAAAGGTTGAGCGTTCTCACCACACGTATTAACCTGATCTGTGCTTGCTAGGTTGTAGCGCTATCAACAAGACTTATACGCATGCGCGCACCAGTAAAAACAATAATAACCTTGCGTGTTCTGAATAAAAATATATGTATCCTACATATAGCTATCTGTCAGATAAATTCAGTTCATAAGATGCGTAAAACATTAAAGTGGCTAGTAAATTTTATATGTTAGATGAATGTGGGGAATGCCAGGCCTCCACCGTGGTTCGGATTCCACGTTAAACTGTAGGTCCTTCCATTTCATCTCACAATCACCCTACCATTACACATTAGCGTAAGTGCGTATAACCCGAACGGGTAGTAAGACGCGTTGCTAATAATATTAATATATATATATATATATAAGTTAGATAACTTTAACCTCCCAATAGCAATATGTATCCGGTAGTCATAAGACCGGCCATAAATACGAGTATAATATTATTTGTATTATTTTTTAGTAAAAATATGCTAATACGATAGATAATTTAAATAAAATTGTTTACAGACACACTATTATTTTTAAATAAATATCGATTTATTTTATCAGTATATAAAACAGTTTAAAAGACTGGACATTTATGGCTACTTGCTAAACTATTTTGCAAACTAAAGTGGTTCCTCTAATACCTTTGATCGCTGTGTTTTAAAAAATCATCCCCAATCCCTCCTTCCCACTCCTTCATACTGGTCGACCGTGACTAGTGGTACAATCCACCGTCTCCTCCCGTGGCTCCTTTCTTAGATCTGTCAGCGAGATGTTAACATGGCTCAGAGCAACAAGCACCCAACCACCTCGTCTCTAGAAACCATCTCGTTCTTACGTAAATATACATTCTAATAGTCATATAAAAAACCTTTTCTGACGGCTAGAAAATGTTCTAGATCTACTTTCACGCATTCATACATCAAGTCACCTGATCTGGACCTGTCACTTTTGATAGATATTAGCAATACCTGTTAAATAATATTAATAAAATAGTAAAATACTATCATTGTTGGCTGCAAAAAAAGTTGGTATTTTATAAAAGGCTTTTTCTTTGAAAATTGGACTGTAAAAAGTGGTCAATTTTATTTTTATGACTGATACTTTCATGAAAAGATAGTTAACGATTTTATATAATGAGGTATAAATGAGAATAACAAATAAATATACCAGCGTTGGTAAGGTGAAAGTTCGAATAAATCACTTCACTGCACCCCTGATTTGATTTCAAAATCTCAATCTTTCATGACAAATTCCTGCACGCCAGCCATCCCTTGCTTTTCACCCAGAAACATTTGGCTATTTAACAACTGCATACATTTCCATTTTGAGATCAAATTATCGTGTTATTAAATATTACATGACAAAACAATTTTATTGTGGATTTAATTTCGTTCTTCTGTACTCTTTAAATGGAAATTACTTCTGTTAAAAGCCTGAAAAACGCAAAAAATCGGTATAAATTACGTTGTCTACTTGGTGAATTCGAAGCTATTTGGCTAAGTGGGTTGTATCTTAGCTTAAAGCACCTTCAAGGTATCTTGTTTTCCTGGTCATAACACTTCCCCTCCTTCTCTGACGGGTATAAACACTCACTCTACTATTTACGCCTGT
Source organism: Timema monikensis (assembly GCA_902151445.1). Classification (NCBI taxonomy): domain Eukaryota; kingdom Metazoa; phylum Arthropoda; class Insecta; order Phasmatodea; family Timematidae; genus Timema; species Timema monikensis. The sequence continues at coordinate 72,888 of CABFVZ010002459.1, read as the reverse complement.
AGAGAAATGACTTGCATTTCTAAATTAACCTTTTCTTGGTTCCTATTCTAGGTAGATATATGTTTCCATGGACCTTTTTCATCTACATCCTGGCAGGAAGAAGATTCCTGAAGGACATTTCCGTGGATAAACCAAATAGCCTGAGCTGCAAACAATTTAAAAGAAATATAATATGTTTACAATAAAACTACTTAAAAATTAAAAAAAATATATTATGATTCAGTGAAAAACTTGTTTTTTTAATAATTTTAGAGCGTATTATATTTGTTTCAAAGTCTTATCTTTAAAACTCGCCGTATAAAACGTTAATTTAACATGGTATAACCGTATCTTAACTTACCATGACATCACAGTTAGGCATCGTCCTCAACCTAATATATTTATTTATATATTAAATATTTTAGTGGCTTTTAGGACGTTGTTTCACAATGATTCGCACTGATCTAAACGCGTCTCACGGCGTGTCACACTGTGACAGCCCCTCTGTGTCTCTAGGTGAAGAGTGGTGTGGGGGTGAGAATGTCCACAGAGTAGGGGGGGCAGTGCCTCCCCTCACCTTTCATTGGGGGAGGGGGGGTGACCCTGTCCAGCCTACCTTAGCCGGACCCCGCCGTCAAAATGGTGAAAATGTTCTCGGAAATCAAGACTGACGCGGTCACATTAAAGATCCGACCCCTTCTTTCTCATCGCTCGCCCCCTTCCCCCATCAACCCACACCCCTTGGAGGAAAAACCTACCCCCTGTCAACCCTAACCACTTTCAAGGACGTATTTCTCTGGCAGTCTTGTTGAACGCGGACAGAAGAAGAAAGAAAAAAAGGGACGACGATTTATTCAAATATTTATGTTAGAACCCCTCCCCCCTTCCTCTCCCAGCAATTCAACATAAAAACGTTTTATACCTCTTAAAACAAGAGGCGACAAAAAGTGGTTTTTGAAAAGTGTGTTTAATTAAAATGTTCGTTTTTCTCCGAATGGGGGGTTACAAGAATCCTCTCTTTGTCACCCTTCCTTCACCTCCCCCTTTCCCCCTGCCCCTTCATTCGACAAACATTGCAAGTGCTTAGTGCTGTACTCATATCAAGTGTCAACTTGTTTCAAAATAATTCTCGTTTTATTTCCTCCCCTACTTACCCCCTCCCTACGTGTCTCCTAATGAGACTGTAAGGCAATCAGTTGGATACAAAAAACTAGAGGAAGTTAGCTTTCAAAATGAATAATAATTTCCCTTTATATTTAGTTCAAACAAAAAAATGTTTTAGTTCACTTAAAAATAGACATATCGCAGAAGACGAGCTAAGTTAAAACATTTCATAATTTTTTCGTATGTCATCTAAAACCTAAAACTATCTGGTAGATTTTCCTACCCCTCAATGGCGTGGCATGAAGTGTTTCCAGTCCAAGCAGAGCTTATTTAAACTGGACCTGTGAGGGGTTATGATCACTCAGTAGAACAATCATTGTTCAGGTAACAACTCTCCCATATGAGGTTTGTACAGCATAGCCAATGTATGATTGGTCAAATGGGGACAGTGTAAGAGAAAGCATATCACTTAGTAGAGCACCCATTGGTCAAGTATCAACTCTCCCATATATTGTTTTTTTACAGCATAGCCAATGTATGATTGGTCAAACGGGGACAGAGTGGGTGATAATATATCACAGGTATATATTTAACAATCTTTGTTTAACCTGGAAACATGACATGGCTTTTTTTTTATATAAAATGCAGTATTTAACTGAGTACATATTTTTCATTATTTTAGTAAACTATATTAAAATTTAAATGATCAATGAAATGAAGTATATTTTATTATTTATTTGACCTGTGTGTTTATTATTAGTAGCAACAATAATAGCATTAATAAAAATAATAAGATTACGTATATATTACAAATGTTATTTCTGAACAAACTGTTTCTCAAAGTACAGGAGTCGTATATGAACTAGATAGTAAACATTATTAAAATATAACACTTAAATACTCTTCTTAAATATGAGTATTTGTGTACTAAGAATAGCCAATACACAAACGGTAAATTATCTAATGAACTTAAAACGGGAATCAAACCAGTGATCTCTAAATAACAAAAAAAGGCCAACTGAACGTTTCCCAACTGGTAGATTAAAATCCTAAGAAGACGCCGTGAGATAGTCGTTTAGCAACCCTCCTAGCAGTCATATACTCGAAAAGTATCACATTTTTCAGCAGGCGCTGGATAAGTTTGCAGACAAGGAATGTTAAGAGAGTCATATTAATAAAATGAAGAGTTAGTTCTTCATTAGCATTGCGGTCTTGAATTTTAAAAAATATATATATTAGCCTCTGTGCAATAACGTGTTCACCTTGCAACAGGAATTTTAAAATTTGGATTATAAATTTCTTAAATTAATTAAAAACCGTGTTGAAAGCAATTCATTATTAAGGCCCCGTGCGACGCAAGGCTTGAAGACACTAATTTTAAAGTTACCTTCCACGTTCAATAATCAAGCTAAAAAAATGTCTCCCTGGTGACGCCGAGTTCTTTAGCTAGTCTACTTTATACACAAGCTAGCCTTTGTGCCTGACCCACAAGTGATCCACTACATATTATTTACAGGCTAGCCTTTGTGCCTGACCCACAAGTGATCCACTACATATTATTTACAAGCTAGCCTTTGTGCCTGACCCACAAGTGATCCACTATATATTATTTACAAGCTAGCCTTTGTGCCTGACCCACAAGTGATCCACTATATATTATTTACAAGATAGCCTTCGTGCCTGACCCACAAGTGGCTTGAGCATGTTCTTAAACTTCACATTACTTATGTAGTGACTTTAAACTGACTAAATGTGTATAGCCCTAGAGATAAGTAAGACGTGCAACGCCTTAATAGGTGGATACACGGACTAAACGTAAAGTTCATGTAATCAGATTTTCTGTCCACGGGGAGGCCAGAAATAAAATCCCGGGCCGGGTGTATCTGATTCATTCCTTAAATGCTTTCCCACTTTTCTCCACACAAATTCGGGTACATTTATTTTGAAATTCTACCTTCCTCACACTATATCACTATCGTAATTATTTGTATATAGCACTAAAGGGCACTAAACGCGATGTAAAATAATTTTTAAAAAAATCTCTGGAGAAACTTATGAAAACCCTAGATACCAAGTTCTATCCCTAACGGTAAAATGGTTTCAGCTCTAGGCTGAGTAACAGACACCCGCTTCGATAGTCGATTGGTCTGAAGGTATAGCTCTCACCATATGCTGAGACTACTGATGACAGGGAAGATCGGGGTTTGAATTCCAGTCAGGTGTACTGGGAGTGTTTTTTTACTAAATGATTTTCCTATCTGCCTCCACTCAACCTTCCTTATCCCAAGCACATAAGCTAAATTAATATTTACGCATATGATCCGAATGGGTAGTAAGACCTGATGTTAAGAAAAAAAAGCCTAACGAACAAACGGGTTTGAAAAAACAACTTTTCCGAATTCATGGGGTTACTAAACTGCGCCCTCCACCAAAATCTTGAATTTTACTTTTTTCTTCCGTTGATCACAATAATCCCTCTCTTCTAGCTATAGAAAGAAAGTTAAAAAAAAAAAATCCGCTGAAACTTTAAATCTAATTTAAAACTTAAAAAACCTTCTCTCTCTTTTTTTCTTTTTATTTTTCGTCGCTCATGTTTTCCGTGTTGTTAAAGCGCTCGGTTGAAGTGCTCGCCCGGTCGACACTTTATTCTGCTCGGTATGATATAGGGATGTAATGGGGTAGCAATGACGAGCGTGATGACTGCACACAGGGGTCGTCAGTGCACCCCCACCTCCATTCCTCAATAGGCCCGAGTGCTCATAACATATGGGCCCGCCGCTACCTCTCTCTTCGTGGCCCTTCTAGGGAACTTCATGTTTTTATTCATCCGGCTATTACGGGGAGTCCCGAGGGCGTCCCAACAGCGCGACGACTCCTATCTGTCATCATTCAAAGAGGAGGAGAAGGGAGGGGGATTATTCCCACTCGGGGAAGGTTTATAAATATGTTAAGGGACTTTCAAGTACTCACTTATATATATATATATATATATATTATTTGTGCTTGTTGTGACGGGAATTTGGTGAAATAATCGGGTTTTTTCTTTCTTTCTTTTTTGTAAACTCGAGGGGGAAACATAGTAATATATTTCATGACAGAAATTATTATTTTCCATTTCCACCAAGTCTTACTACCCTTTAGGGCTATACGCATGTATCGCTAATGTGTTAGGAATAATAAAGGTTGAATTTAAAGGATTCGTATCCACATTTTCATGAGGGGAGAGAGAGAGAGATAGATAGATAGAGAGAGAGAGAGTGGGAAACCATTCAGAATAAACTACCCTCAGTACACCCAACCGATATTTGAACCCCGATATCCTCTACATCGCCAATCCATTATATTGTGAGAGTGATGCCTAAGAATATTCGAATTTAGCTAATTAATAACGTCAGTGGTTTCGATGATTAATTAATTATATTAATTCTGCTATAACATCTCACTGTGTTATCTCAAGTATTTCCTATAAGCCCCAACTAATTTTGGCTATCCGGCGAGGTGTTTATGCACCCTGTCAAGGGTAATTTGTACGAAATTACCGTTAGGTGGCGTGTAATGTGTGTGTGACTCTGTTAGGTTGAGAGAAGAGTTGAAAGGTGCTTCATTGTCGGTGTCTTGTAGAACGTAACCTTGCGTCTCAACGTCCTCCCTGCCCCCTACACCCCTCTCATGTGAAAGCATTGAAGCATTCCCTCCACCCGCCTTACCTGTCACATTCCAAGTTCTCACAAGCCAGGCATACCTTCCGTCGCGCGTCGGTAACGCGCCGTCATTTGTCTACAGCCCAGCTTTGGAGACATGGTAGGTAGATAAGAGGAAGTACGTAGGACCTTACTCTGCTTCTTTCTGAGCTGGTTTACACAAATTGATCAAAATTTTAAACATAAGATACATTATGTTTTCACTGGAACGTGTGACTGGCACGAAGGCCAAACACAAATGTGACTTTCATCTCAAATCCTTTTTAAAGTTTTTTAATTTACAAATTTAGAATGTTGGGAGCCTAAAGAGAAAGTTCTTTTAGTTAACAGATAAGGAAGAAGTAAATTTTATAGGTGTTTATAGTCTGCTAGAGCTATAAAAACTGTTGTATTTATAAGTGTTGCTAGAGTAAGCAGATCTTGTTAAATCTGTACCTGTGATTTGCTCTCTACCACTTTGTGACTCTGCTCTATATAAATCACTTGGGAATGTCCAATGAGTATCCTACTAAGTGATGAGAACAATTGACAGGTAATTAGGATGCCAAGCACTTAATTAAATAAAATAATATACAATTACTTGTTTAAAATACTACCAAATACTAACTGATACATAACGAGAAACTCCAACCATGAATTGCTGGATCTAACAACGTAATAACCCAAGACGGTGGTCGAATATTATAAGGCGTCATTCTCGCAATAGAGTGGGACTGCAGATGACAGGGAAACCGGGGTTAGAATACAGGTCGAGTGTAATTAGGGTGTTTTTCCCTCAATGTTTTTGGATTATACCACTACGTAAATGTGGGTACAGTTCCTAATCATTCAACCTTCATCTTCCCTGGCATATTAGCGTAATTAGTGCATAAGTGTAATAACTTGAATGGGTAGTAAGGTGGGGTGCTAAAAACCAATGGAGTCCTCAGAGCGGATAACATTCACCCGTTGTGAAGTAAGAACCAAGTCATCCTGCAGTCATCGAACCATGACCCCCAAACCACCTTAATACCTCTGCCACAGCTGTCTCCTGGAAGATAGATCGGAAACCCGTCAACAAATTCCTCAACCCCTTGTCTGGAAATGGGGGG
>CABFVZ010002459.1:50538-66963 GCA_902151445.1 Timema monikensis | reverse complement strand
AAAGGGGGGGGGGGGGGAAGACATACCGCGCGTTTGTTAGCTGTGACGTTCCTGGTGGAAAGGGGGATGAAGGTAAGGTCTGAGAGATATGACGTCAAGACTGTTCCTCTGCTTATCGTCTGAGTCCATACCTCGAGTTGATGAACTGTCAAGTAGAGTCGTAATTTACCAGCGAGGCTTCTTGGACAATGAATATGAAGTGATCTCGTTGCTGTTGGTAAATATTTTACTAGGAAGTGTTTTTGTTTTCCACCTCGTCTCGCTACCCTCTCGAGGCTACACGCACATACTGTCTATATTAATTACGCTGATGTGTTAACAACGAGAAATGTAGAATTTAGAGGAAACGTACCCGCATATGCTTGGAGGGAAATATGGGTAAAACTTTAGAAAATTAATGGAACGTAGCACTGCGCAGATTTTCTCGCCCTTTTATCCAAATGTTATCTATAAATCGTAAGATATGTGAAACTAAATAATATACATTGTTATAGAAACATAATGGGGAAAAAAGAACATCACATTTTGCCAAAGAGCATAAATGAAATAATATACACTCTTACAGAAACTCATTATTTTTATATGCATTTTCCAACATCCCAATTCCCAAAGCTCTATTTAAAAAAAATTATTTGTTTATAGCACAGAAAATATTAATTGTATAACATATTTGATTAAAATTTGTTCAGTCTTAAGAGTTCTACAACTTTCAAATGATAAGTTATCTCGTATCTAAAAGAGTGGTGGAGTTATGATTAAAATTGGAAATTTCCATCAATGTAAAGTACCCTTAAAGCAGCTGTGCAAATTAAAAGACGCCCTGGGCTCTTAAATTATTTCCACGGGCGCCTAAGATTCCAATAACACTTACGTACTGCATCATCAACGGAAAGGCTCTTCAGAATTCAGACACAGGGGAGGAAATTTTCCGAACATATCGTAAAAATATGTATAAAAATGGGCAATATCTGAAAAAAATTTGCAAATACATCTTCTGTTTTGTCAAACATGAAGGTTTTTAACACAGCTGAATTTCCAGTTGGTCGGCTTTTAACTGAAGCTGGAAACAAAGAAATACTGAAATTGACAGAACCTTTCAAAGATTCCCTTCCAAAAATCAGTGAAGATCAGTTTTAATGAATGGTTCGAGTTAAAACAAGTGTGCAAATACTTACCGTTTGGAACACTGTGCGAAAATGTTATAAGTCAGCTTCAGCGTTTCAAGATTTTTGGTGCGTTGCTATCAATTGTTGCAACAATGCCAGTGTCTACAGCTGCGCGTGAACGTGGTTTAAGCTGTTAATCGAATAAAATCTAACCACAGAAGCATATTAATTGAAACAACAAACAGTTTAGTGACTATTAGTACGAATGGACCATCTGTCACCGCCTTTGATCCAACAGAATGCATTCAAAACTGGTTTGTCAACCAATCACGCTGGCCTGGTTATAAGCAGTAAACCAGGTAAGAAGCATGGCTCTTTGGATTATTTTTTTTTGTGGGCCTCTAAATATTCTGTGCTTATTTGTAAGCCTGCCTTAAAGTTATTTTCATGGCAAAATGAGATGAGCCATATTGTTAGTAATGCTAAACAATACCCAGATACGAATTCAAATCAAAAAGAGTCAATTTTGTTCAATTTTTTTTTCTCTTTGGTCCATTTATTAAACTACACTTAATTTTAGGACAGGAAAGATAATTCCAAAACTCGCAAGGAACCTTATAAACACCCTAGACAACATCGGTAAAAAATTGTTTCGGCTCTAGGCTGAGATACAGACAGACATACAGATGGTATCGAAAAAACAACTTAATCAGGTTGATGGGGTCATGAAACGTCGACATCCACTATAATCTCGATTTTTGTTTTCAATCATAATAGTTTCTCTCTCCTAGTGGTCAAGATAAAGTAAAAATCCGCTCAATACACCCAGCTGGGATTAAAACCCTGACCTCCCTGACACTGACAGATTAAACTCTGCCTTAAGCTATGAGTGAAGAATGACCTTGATCATGAGACAAGTCCTGGATAGCCCAGTGGCAGAGCATTTGCACGGTAAGTCAAGATTTCCGGGTTGTATCCCTGCGTCCAGGTGTCATTTTTTCAAATTTACGAATATAATAAATGATCCTGATAGTCAGGCCGTGGGCCCACATGTGAGGATTAAAACAATATTGTTTTTATGTGCATTACGTATTAATACTTGTCCGGGCTACCCTCATAATTTATCTATTAGAATAGGGATGAGAAAGGTAGAATTTTTCGTATTTACGTGAAGGGAGAGTGGGAAACTATTTAGTAAAACTCGTGAATTACGCCCGGCTGGGATTCAAACATGCCACTGGCAAACCAGACCAGATGCTCTTCATGAATTTATTCCTTTGCATGTTTTCACAAATACTCATTTCCTGCAAGATTAAGCCTTCCACCATTTTAGTACAAAGCTTTCAGTAAACAAATGGCACATCATTTTTGTTTCATGTTCGTTAACTATAAAAATAACACCTGGACGTAGCAATCGAACCCAGGATCCTTTGTCTTAAAGTACTAATGCTCTACCACTTAGCTATACAGGATTTGTCCTGTGCTCATGGTCATTATTCAATTATATTTTAAGGCATAGTCTGTGATAGACGTGTATAAATTATTGTCTAACAATGAGCTATAATTGATACCACAGCCACCAAGCGACTCGGGCTCGGCTTTGTGCCGCTTTTAATAAAATTGCTTTTTTTTTTGTTAATTTGTTAGCACCGCGTCTTACTATTCGTTCAAGATGTATGAACAAAATGGCAACAATACATAGCATTGTGTGTGAATAGTACTAAACCCGAAGGTTGGTTTGATCCTCAACAGTTCCACCGTCATTTGTAAAGCCTAGGAGCACTAAACAGGCGTACTAGGGAAATAAGGAGTGAGGTAGTTCCCCGTCGCTTTCTTCACTGAGCCAGAAGCTACAATGTATTCACAAACTGACTCTACAAGCGAACTTGTTCTTGCCGGTTTCAGTGCGTCAAGGGTGATAAAACGAGTTTTCAGACAAAACACAGGTGTCCGACATAAATAAATGTTAGAACATATATTTTTTAAAGATAAACTAAAAAAGCGAACAAAGCATCTACTGATACATCTTGTGCTTCAGGAACAGGGAAGCTCAAGTGAGTATAATGACTCTCACACTCTCATCCCGTTTTTGAAAATGATGTAATCTGTACTCATCCAAATTCTAAGATAAAATTACTCTGTTTGTTTTAAAGATGAACCATTTTATAAACACGTTTCATTGTTTGAATATTCTAAGGCGTCACTCTTGAAATGTATCGGACTGACAATTACCGAGAGTTCGGAATTATAGTCCCGGTCGGGCGTACTGAGAGTGTTTGTTTCCTATATGATTTTACACTCTTCCACCACCTCGCAAAAGCGGGTACAGTTCCTCCATATCAAATCTTTCTCACTCTTAGTATATATGCGTACATACCGAAAGAGTAGTAATACATGGTGCTAGAAAAACTACTTTGTAATTATATATTTGTATACTTTTTTTGCTAGCTATATAAAAAACTTGATTTTAAATATCAGAAAATTCCCTTTATTTACCATGAAAACATACTTTAAAAGCTTTTAGAAACACTCTATTTTCCTAATCTGAATAGTTTCTCATAACAATTTCAAACTTGTAACTGAGGGACAGAAGGTTTCTTGCAAACCTGTACCTGGCACAACGAGTGGAGGTGAGGCTGAATGATGGAAAGATAGGAAGAGGAGAGAGGCAGGGATGCTGTTTGTCACCCAGTCTGTTCAACTTGTGTGGAAAGTGGCTGGTCAGAGGAGCCCTGTAGGAACGTGGCAATTTCAGGATAGGAGTATGCGTCATCAACACAATAAAATATGCAGATGATTTAACATTGCTTGTCAGAAATAAAGAAGAGTTGCAGGAAATGAAGGACCAGCTGGTGGAGATAGGGAGAAGATATGGTATGGAGAACATTTAGAAGTCAAAAGTGATGGTGATTGCAACAAATTGAGCTGAAAATCAAAATTAAAAACCAGGAGTTGGAAAACGTAGGAAAGTTCAATTACTTGGGAAGTCTGCTGACAAAGGATGCCTACTGCACTAAATAAATTAGGTAGAGGATCACCAGGGCCAAGGAAGCTTTCAACAATAAGAGGTTACTGTTGATCAGCAAGTTGAGTTTGGAAGTGAGGAAGAAACTGATAAAATGCTACATTTGGAGAATCGCACTGTATGGAACAGAAAATTGGATTCTTAGGAAAATTGAAAATAAATACTTGGAGAGCTTGGAAATGTGGTGTTGGAGAAGACTTGAGAAGATCAGGGGGAAAGACATGGTGACAAATGGAAGTCCTAAGAAGAGTGGGTGAGAAGAGATTCATTTTGGATGTGATTCTTTGGCCCAAAGCAAACTGGATCGTACACATCCTTAGGAGAAAGTGTCTTCTTCTCACCATCATAGAAGGAAAGGTAGAGTGAAAGAGATGCTTAGGAAGAAGAAGTATTTAAATACTAGATGTCTTGAAGTAAAGAAGAAAATTCTGGGACCTGAAGGAGGAGGCCGAGGACAGTGTCCATTGATTGGAGGTTTAAGTTTCACTGACAAACGGAATGGAGCTGTCGTAAGACAGAACACCTAATTATAACACTTCCTCCCCCCCCTCCAAAAAAACCCCCAAGGTTTCTTTCTATACTTCTGGGCCCATCTCAATAATCACTCGAAATAAATTGTCCCAAAGTTTAAAAGCGTCCTTAAATCGATATTGAAAATATATTTCTAACAAACACAAACGGTAACTAAACGAATCGAAGTGAGAAGTGTTTTACAAAAGAACGTGCCCAAAGATTCGCCCTCTACCCCCCACCCGAGTGGAACATCCATCAACATGTTTTTCAAAACAGCAAAAGGAAGCTGCCGCATCGCAAACAACTTGAATCGGATTAGTTTGATCAAGTTTTTCCCTTCCGGTTCTATATTAGGACGTACACAAGAAGCTTTTGGCTGTAAAAAAAAGGGGATGGGGGTTGGAGAAGGAAAGAGATCTTAAGTCTCCCTTTCTCCTTACCCTTCCTCCCTAGTAGAATGTGCCTCCCTTCCCTAGTACAGGGGGCAATTTGCCCCAGAGTCGCGCCACATGGCTCCCGAGCTACCCTGGGACCCTCCACAAATCATGCGGCGTCGATGTAAGGTGGAAGCTCTCTCCTCGCAACAAGGGACTAGGTCCTCGAGAGACAAATTACAATTGCCAATATTTTGTCCTGAAGGGGCTATACGCTTGTTTTTACACTTTTAGAAGGCTCTGGTTCGAATCCTACTTGGATAATATCTATAAAAAAACATAATATAGGTACCTAAGGATCCATTCATGGTGACGAGAGGTTTTGTGTTTAAATGGTATTAATCTAGGACAGTTTAAAATAGTTTAAACATCCATAAAACACTTTTTTTGAAATAATATATTATTATTATTTATAGATAGGTTATGAAAAATTAGTTCAAACTTTCGGATGGGAGACTGCAATTTAATTTACAGTTTATAGTAGATAGTAATCCAACAAATATTAGTGTTTAATATCTGCCTTGAAGACATTAAATATTGTAAAAAATTGTATTCTACAATACATTAATATAAGACAGCATGATAAATATCAATTTTCCGGTACTTCAGCATAAAACTAATCCACTTACACAGAGAAGTTTGGAAAACTGGCATCGTTTTCTTGAGTCTAAAACAAATATTTTAATTCTGTGAACGCCATCGTTTATTATCTAACTCTTAGCACAATATTTTATTAATGTTTCCAACACTTTTTAAATCTGTATTACTTCATACAATATTATGCAGATAATATGTTAACTCGACCATTTACTTGTTATATCCTTTGGTTTCTTTATTTTTACGTCAGCTTTATTCCACTATTAATGTAGTTTAACTACTACACTTTTACAATATCGATTATATTAAAATAAAACCCTATAACTTATCATACCTATAGAATAATACACACAAGCGATGAAGGTATCTATTATTATTTTGAAATATTATTTGTCCTAGTCAACCAATAAAGTTTTGCTCAATTTCAAGATAACGACACTAATTTATATTAAGTTACGCCCATACAAATGTAGTAATTAATAAATTTTAATTAAAGATTTAAATTTTATAGAGGTTTATTAAAACTAATAGCCTCAATAGGGCGTAAAAATATTGTTTAGTTAACGTCGTGTTTAGTAATTAATTTTTTATATATACTGATTCACACGCTATCCCCATATTTTACGCTAGTGAGGCAAAGATGAATAAGGTGTAGCTATAAGGGATTTGTATGTACATTTGCATGAAGCGAGCAATTGAAAGGGGTACACAATATAGGGAGAAAGATGCCTACACCCAGTCAAGGTTCTAACCCCAGATTCCACCTAATCGGAAAACCAAACAAAACAATATTATAAAAAATTTACACTTCAATAAATCATTCATTAAGTTATGTCGCATCTTATAGATACGTATTATTGTATTGTATGTCAATGTGTTTTTCAATTCATAAATAATATATATATATATATTCCCAGCTATAAAATTTTGATTATGAAACCATTTTAAAATACCCTTAAGAATTTGAATTCCCTTAGTTAGTTTACGTTTCTAGACCTTATATTTATCAATAATTTTAATTTAAACATCTCAATAAAATATAACTCTCGCAAATATTTACTATTCACTTTAAATATTTATAATTCGAATGGTATAAAGCATCACTCTCGTAATAGACTGGACTGCCTATGACAGGGAGAACGGGGTTCAAATACCAGTTAAATGTACTGAGGGTGGTTTTTTTCTCCCTTCCCCTCTAAATCCAATCGTTCTCATCCCTAACATATTAGTAGCATAAGTACATGCACACAAAAAAAACTGGTAGTAAGACGTGTTGCTAAAAAATAATGTATAAACTTAAAAATAAACGGTCGATCCTTTATGTCCGTCATGGTTGTAATAGTTCTTACTCATGTTTCCTAGATAATATGATATGTCCAATATAGCAATATTCTTTAATTGTATTTAAGGTGCGGCCAAAGGGAACGCAAGTATTTTTTCAGTTTTTATAGAATTAAATTTTTTTTGTCAAAATATTTTTCCAGTAGCAACATAAAGTTTAGTTTTCTGCACATGCTAATATCAACAGATCTCTTGAATATCTATCAAGGGTGTCCTGGAAATTTGTCAAAGCTTTTTAAATAAAGAGAAAAGGTTTTGACAAAACTTCAGGACACCCTTGACAGATATTCAAGATCTGTTGATCTTAGCATATGCAGAAAACTAAATGCTATGTTGCTACTGGATAAATATTTGATTTATTTTGACAAAAAACATTTAATTCTATAAAAAAAAATTGTAAAATTACTCACGTTCCCTTCTGCCGCACCTCAATTCACCTAATGAAATGATAGTTATGAACCAACTGAAACTGTAAATGTAGGAAAATGCTAACATTAATGTTTGAATTATAATGTATTTCAGTCCACTCTTGCACACAAGGAGGTATAAGATTCCAATAACTCCCTAAGTTTAGAGCTCCACGTTCAGACCCATGTGTCATACTACCACTGAAACTATAATTAAAAAGTCCACTGCCAGCATGTCGTGCTTCTAGGTGTATATATATATATGTATGTATGTATGTATATAACATATAAACAACACTTGCAAACAGTATTAAGGACAGTAATGACTTTAAGATAGCCTAACTCAAAATGATTTAGAGAAATATTTTTGGTACCTTGAAATATGGTCACACATGTTTAACACCCTTATTTTAACATGTAAAATATGGAGGGTTGAAATAAGTCTAGAACACAATCTATTTTCTCAATGTTATAAAAAGATTAAGGCATCCGTCTCGGTCAGTGAGAAAGTAACAATCTCCGTTAGACCACACGGATAGAGATACAATGGTTCGTGTTGTTTTCTGGCACCAGTGCTCTATTCTGAGCTTATACTACTTTTCGTTCTTCACCTACAAACACCTCTTTTCAAGCAAGTTCTCAAATATCTTAAAATTCTCCGTTGAGAGCTTATCTAAACATTACAGTTTTTTTAGAGGAAGGCTAATTCTAAAACCTTTTTTTCATCAAGCCTTGTCAAGATCGATAAATATTCTTTAAAAGTAGTTGAAAATGTGCTAAGGTTACATTTTCATACTTTTGTTTTTATTAATAAAACACAAACTAAATGGCTATTAAAGGAAAATAGTCCTGTTGGAAAAATTCAACTTTATTTTGGTGTAAAACCTATTTTAAAATAGCGCAGCTTAGAGCGTTAGCGCTGAACGCCCGCTCGACAATTTCTCTCTTACCTAGGCGGCCCTCTAAACGGCGTTTAACTGATTGAAATATTCGGAAATACCCTTGATCAAGAAAAACACATACCTCAATTTAATCTAAATACTATATTAATATATTTCCACTGGAAGGCCACAGTAATAACATATTATTAGTGGCATAAGCAAATATAATATATGTAATTTTAAATTTTTAGTTTTAAACTTACTAAAACAAAATGTTTTATATTATACAAAATAGGCATTTTTATCTACTTATATTTTTATACTAGGCCCGAGAAAGTAAATTGTTTTCTACTACACCTTTATACTATAATATATTTACAATCACGTGACAAGAAACAATTCTTATTCCTCGCACTTTAGAAGGGAGGAGAGGAGAAAAAAAGATAGATGTCTTTCCTAACACACACAACTCTTTCAGACAACCTTCTTAAGTTTGTTGTTGAAAACTGTAGTCATTCCCCAATCAGCAACTCGTTGAAAAAGCTTCTATTCCCTGTCTGTTCCGAGTTCAGGTTGTCATCTCCACAACTTGGAGTGGGCAATCATATGTAATAGAAGAAGGAAGGGGTCAGGTCAGGGGTGTGCAAACACTTGGGCCACACCTCTCTAATCCCATGAGCTACGTCAGGTAACATAGCGCTTCGCTGATCACAATCTTGAGATACACATTATGATTGGTTCTTATTGATATTTAATATTAAACTCGTTTCGGTGGCCACGTGGTTTAAGCTGTCAACCTCTTCTAGTTTGGTTTTACCGGTGAACGGGGAAGTGGCCAATTGAATCCTAACTGGGTGTACTTATGATGATTTTACATTAATGGTATCATACTCTTCCTTCTCGCGAATGTGGGTATATTTCTTCTCAATTTACCTTCATCAGCTATACATAATTTGTATAAACATGCATATAACTCGCTTCGGTGGAAACGTGGTTTAACGTGCTACTATCATGTTGGACTAGACTGTCGAAGACAGGGATATCAGGGTTCTATCCCGGTCGGGTGCATTGAGAGTGGTTTTCCTAAACGGTTTTCCACTCTACTTTCACGCAAATACGAGTACACTTCCTCTTAATCAAACCTTACTAATCCCGAAACTACTAGTGTAATTATTTCTTAGGCATATAACTCGAACAGGTAGTAAGACGTGGTGCTAAAAAAAACTTTAAAAAACATGCATATAACTAAGGATGCTTATAAACACCATGAAAAAAATCATAACTCAATATGATAAGGAAGAAAAATAGTATGAAATATAGTGTGTAATAAATCTTCAAATGAGTAAAATACAACAAAAAACACCTCTATATTCTCTTGGGATTGAACCCTTGACCTTCCTATACAAAACCAAGCAATCCTACAGGTTATATTTACTAGAGGAAGAAGTATTGGTTTAACGCTTTTAACAAAGTACTCCTAATATACTGAAGAAAATAAAGTTTGGTAATAAAATCTGCCGTTCACAAGCTCAGAATTGTTACATCGGATCAAAGATAGTTTGTCTCATTTTTAAATATATCGTAGTAGTGGTGTGCGATGTCCCTTTTTTTCAATCCAAAGTGTTCTCGAATATAATATATTAAATATTCTCGAGGCCGAATCAAGTTCGAATATTTTTTGATATTTGAAGAAATATTAGATTGTTGTTGTTTATATAACTTAATGCTCTAAGTTTAATAGGAAAATTTTAGTGCAAAATATTTGTAATATTTAGTTTTATTATAATAAATAAAGTTACTATCACAATTTAAAATTCAACTGTCTCACATTTTTTTCATATGGCTCTTGATTTTTAGTATATTTATAACAGCTCAGAATGGCAATAAATAAACATAAATTGATTATTTGAGTTTTCCATATTTTTACTGGTGAAGCTTCGTAATTGTCAAAGTCAGAAATTTTTTAGAAGCAAAGTTGAACCTGATATTTGTTTCGAAGCCAAGAAGAAGTTTCTAACATAGTCATTGTACCCAGATGAAAAAAAAATCGGCCAAGTCAATTTATTTTGCTTATTAGAGGGTTTGTGGTAAAACCCAGAGTAGGTTCACACGTTTTGTGATTTTTTTTTTGCAAATTCCCAGCTCAATACGTTTTTTAGATACATTAACCACTATCTATGAGATCGAAAGCCCAGGCTTAATAACGTTAGAACATTCAGCAATTAATGTAAATTATGTATATATGTTATGCTCAAAGCCCGAAACTGGCCACTTAGAGAATTGACTGGACTCTTCACACATTGGCCAACTGTTCTAGCCAAATCATGAAATATTTATCGGGGGAAGTTTTAATTCGCGCTCTGGCCAGCCAAAGATCAAATTCATCACGACGGCTTGGCCAGTCCCTGAAGTGCTATATAGCATGACACAACACAATTTTCATTCCAACCTAACATAACCTAACCTAACTAGGGCAAGGTAGTCCACCCTCGGATGCTGGTACCCATGGGTACCGGGTGTAAACCAGAGCCCCTCTCTTCCTCCCCCTCCCCCTTAAAGGATCCCCTACACTCTCAGTTATCCCCGTAGACTTGTCTGCGCAAACTGGTTTGCACCGTGAAGACGAAGCGTGTTAGTTTATACAAACCACGGTTTGCGCGCTCTTAAAACGCGGCCTGTGCTCTTTGGAGATCTGATGAAAAATATGCCTGCGTAAAGTAGGACTGTACAGTAAGACGGAACGTGTAGAGAGGTCGTACAGCCATTTTTTTGCAATCCTTGTGGATGAAATATCAGTCTCGAGTGAAGAAGAGTATTATTTTCAATCTGCTACTTTGTATGTAAAATAAAAATAAGAAACAACTTAATAAAATAATGGAGTTAGAAGAAGTGGATGGTGTGAACCGTAGTTACTAAAATGAAACAGTTATTCGTACATTAATTTATTAAATGAGATGATATCTGAACCCAATTCTTAGAGAAACCATTTTCGGATAGATGAAGATACTTACTTTGAATTAAAATAGTTAGTGAATCCAATGTTACATAATTATGCACTCATTGTTTTAAATTGTTTAAAATGAGCTAGAATCTCCAAGAGCAGGTACAGGACTGCGTGTTCTTTACTGAGCATGTAGCGGCTATTTTAAGACAGGACATAACTTAACTAATTTTAAACGTCTTGGTAACATGTAAAATAAACGATATCATTTACTACACAGGAAATAACTGAAACCATTCCTTACAAAGAAATATTATATACTATGATATATATTTCGTACTTTAGCCAGGTTCCTGCGGTCACATCCCCCACAACTAACATCTAACTCAAGTGGCTCAGTAAAGCTTGAACAAAGCGTCTAATTGTGTTGCGGTTTAAAAATTTCTAAATATTAAACTCATTCCAATTTGAATGAGTTTTTTTTTTTGCATCGCGTCCTACTACACGTTCCAGTTATAAGCTTATATACTAAGTATTCTATTAAGTTAAGAATTGAGAAGGTGGAATTTAGAGTAAGTGTACCTACATTTGCATAAGAGTGGGATTGGGAAACAATTTCAGAAAAAACCCTTTCATTACACACTACAAGGATCAACCACAAATCTCACAGTCATCGGCAGTCTAGTATATTGCGAGAGTAGTGTCTTAGACCATGGGGCTACCAAAGCGGGTAATTTGAATGTTGTCTAATGAAAAACGCACTAAAACACATCTCCGTTCTCGATCGTAATCTTGTAACTAATTTCTCGGTTAATCAGCAGTGAAATAGACATTTAATAATGCTATATATATAGGCTATATATGCATATTAAAAGCACAATAAGGTGCTAAGACAAAATATATTCTATTTTATATAATCACGTCTTGCTACCTGTTCAGGTTGGACGCATACATGATAGTTATTATAATGGGGTAGGGGATGAGTAAGGAATAATTATAGAGGTAATATACCCTCATTTGCATGGAAGGGGAGTGGAAAACCATTTAATAAAAAACACATTCAGTAGATTAGAATCTATCTCCTCATCATCAGTCTAACACGAGAATTACGCCCTGAACCATTCGGCCACTGAAGCGGATAGTATCAATATTAGTCATTTCAAGGGAATACTTGTTAAGCGATTAAACTTGTCTTGACTAGCAGGTTGGTAGTTCCCTGACGGACCACATTTGTCCCGCGGGCCGTGGTTTTCCTTCACCTTGTCTTGGAGCCTGTGCGTCTTATCCAGTAGGTTGGTAGTTCCCTGACGGGCCACATGTGTCCCGCGGGCCGTGGTTTTCCTCCACATTGTCTTGGAGACTGTCCGCCTTATCCAGTAGGTTGGTAGTTCCCTGACGGGCCACATGTGTCCCGTGGGCCATGGTTTTCCTCCACCTTGTCTTGGAGACTGTGTGGTGGTCTTGGACCAATCAATGGGCGCCAGTAGCGTGTTGGCCGCAACTCACGTGATAGGGACGGCGTGGAACCATACTCGCGTGACGTCACGTCAAGGCACTACCCCCCTTTAAGACGGGGATTTCCCCCTTCTTTCCCTCCTTCTAATTTTTCCTTTTACTGCTTGTGGTAATTAACATCATCTTGTTCTTCTTGTCATGACCAGAGTTTTGTTTTTGTCAGGTTTAACAACAGTGTTATCAGCAGATAATCAAACAAATTATGATAACTCTGGAATATCGTGAGTCATTAGTTTGATGGGCTATGTTTTTCAAGAATGGATATTAGTTTAACTTGAAATCAAATTGCTTTATTCTTTGCTACTACCCGTCTGAGAGATATATATATGTATATTTATTATTATTATTATTATTATTATTATTATTATTATTATTATTATTATTATTATTATTAGCACCGCGTCTTACTACCAGTTCGGGCTGTACGCATACGTTCTAGTTACGCTTATGTTTGAGGGATGAGCATGGTTGAATTTCGAGGAAGTTTACCCACATTTGCGTGAAGGGAGGGTAGGAAACTATTTCAGAAAATTCATCCTCAGTACGTCCATCCAGAATTCGATTCCCAGCCTCCCCATCATAACTAAACCAGATTGGATGATCCTGACGTTTATTCGGTGTTCCTAAGAGAGAGAAAATCTCTTTCTAAGAAAAAGTTAGTTGGTCACATGACAACAAAACAGCAATCATCGTCTGTTAAGGTGGGAGTGTAGGGGACGCGAGAAAGAGTAAGTTTGTTTGCAGTTTCTATAGCAAACCATGTTTTTGGACAAAATATATAAAGTTTTGCTTCAATAGAAACTAGAGCCTAGCTTTCTTTACAATGTGACCTCAACAGTTGTTAAATATATGTCAAGAGTGTTCTGGAATTTAATGACAACTTCTTCTCTTAATTTAAAAAGTTTGTCATCTTATGCCACTATGCTCATGACAGATATTCAACAACTGAAGATATCACTATGTGAAAAAAAATTAAACTAAATTTTTCTACTGAAGCAATATTTTATTTATTTTGGCTATAAAAAGTTTTGCTATTAAAACTGCAAAAAAAATGATATTTTCTCGCCTTCTCTACATCCCCAATTTAAAGAGAGAGTATACGAGGGCTATCAAAAATTCCTAAACGTCTAGAAACCAAGTGGCCTTACTAGGTGGAGCTGCTCGGATAGGATAGCAAACAGGGAGGGGGGGTAAGGGGGGAGTAAAATACAAATGCTAATGCAATAATTTGTTGTGACCCCTCCTTTTAAATTACATCTTTCGATTCATAAAGATGAATTCTACGCTCCTATACGATTTTTTATTTTCTCGTTTCTCGAATATTTTGCTCTTAATGATCAACCGAAATATTTGGATTTTGAACTTTTTAGAGTAGAAAATGTCAACTGCTAAACTGATTTTAAAAGTATATGTAAATATAGGGTCATAGAAAATAGTTCTGGACTCTTTCAAGAAAAAGAAAAATCGTGCAATGGTAAAAGTGTTCCCTTAGTGCAACATGTGATTGACAATGTGTCAGTTACCTAAGCAGTAAGCACGCAGCCCTCTTAATCATGAAAGCTTTACCAGGTTAATCTGTTTTCAATAATCAAGTTTAGTAAAAATAACATTTTCAAACAATTTGACTTCTTCTACAGCTAGCCATTGTACGTAGATCCAATAATCACGACTCATTCATTGTGTTAACATGAAGTAAATTAAATAGTGACTACTCTTAAGAGAGTTACCAAGTCTTAGCTGATTAGTTCATTACTACAATTTTAAAACTTTCTAATTGATTGTATAGTAGACTTTTTGAAAAGAGTTTCTTTCCTATTCATACGTTCTTATTCACGTTTTATTTAAAGGAAAAAATAATTATTTTTATCTTTGTTTCGGTTCCTTTATTTCTCGTCATCTCACTTCCTATTTTTATTTTATTTTTGATTTCCCCTTCATTTTTATTTTGCATGGTTCGTTCCCTTTTCTATTCGCTTCATCAACAGGACCACTTCCTATTTTCTTGTGTTTTTTAATATATTTTTTCTACCAACACTCTTTTTCGTTTCTTGTCTTTCCGGTGATGTGATTTACATGTATTAACGTGGCCATCCATTTTTTTTTTGTTTTATTCCTCCTCACAACTTGCATTAAAATAAGAACAAAGTGAAGAAAATAAGGAGATGGTAAGGAAGTGAAAACGCCCAAAGTGATAAGCCTTTCATCTCTATAAGAATAAACCGCCTTTTTTTTAAAAAAAAATAATAATTTGGTTATCCCCTTCAACAAATCCAACTCCTTAATTTATTGGCCCTCTTTTTCCTTTCAAGGAAACCCCATGGTTATAATTTATCTTCTAATATCTTAAGTTGAATTACAGATGTCTTATTTTACTGGACACTAAACTGAATTAGAACTTGTAAGAAAACGCATCAATATTTAATTTACAAATTAAATAGCTTTACCTAAATCGTAGATTTTTAATATATTTTAAATGTTATATAATTACAAAGACTGCCTCTGGGGTCTAGTGGTCATAGTTCCTGGCTCTAGATCCAGAGGTCTTGGGCTCGATCTCCAGCGTGTCCAGATTTTATATGAAATAGTTGGTCTGGAGCAGGGTTAGCTCGGCTTTCTGAAGTCAATTGAGGAGTCACTTGAATAAATAAGTAGCGGCTCCAGTCTATAAAAAAAGAGATTAATCGCTGGAGGGCTCATTGTAATGACCACATGGCACACTCTGTCTACAAATGTTGACACTATCTTCACCTACATCTGACGGCTGCTCGATCAATATAGCTCGCTTGCGGGTCATGAAGTTTTTGACGATTTTAAATAAATTGATTAAATTATTTTAGCATTAATTTTAAAATTAATAGAATTTTGTACTTTCACAGTACTAATCGTCCCATGGGCTTAATCGGGGGTTTTAGGGGGTTCAACCTCCCTCCCCCCGAAATGTTATGAACAAAATATATATGGCTTTATTTGTGGTTCAAACACTATCAAAATTAAGGTAGAAGTGCAAATTAGGGGCTGTGTTACCATGAAAAGCAATTCTTTAGAATTGCTCCTAGCCTCTGGCAGTTAAGGGGCTATATTGCCATAAAAAAACATTTCAGATAGCTTCTAGAACTGTTATCACAAAGAATTTTCTCTAGCCTCTGGTAATTGAGGGATGGGCCCACCAAACCCCTTCTGAAATTATTGGCTGGTTACGGCCTTGAATTGTCCGGGATACAAGGATTTAATCACCTTAACAGGATAGTGATTATTAATATATTAAAAGGAGGAAATGTTCCCACATGTTCGGTGGTGAACCATTTAGGAAACTTCACCCTTAATACGACCGCTTGTGATTCGAGCACTGACCTTTCCGCTACCAGGAAAACAGATTAAATGATCCTGACGTTTAGTTCGTGTGCCCACTGATTAGCGTAATTATAATATATTCCCTAATCATAAGGTTCCATTTTAGATGGACATACTACAATAAACGGGTCTAATTTCCTAAATTTTTTTGTGAACCTCTTAGTGGAAATCAAAATAGCACTGGAAGAGATTTTCACTGTTCCTTAAATTATAACCTACAGGTTGGGTATTTAATGCCAAAAATATATGTAATATGTATATAGCCTTGACATTTAAATATATATATATATATATATATATATATATATATATAT
>CABFVZ010002459.1:0-45471 GCA_902151445.1 Timema monikensis | reverse complement strand
GTTTTGTTAGGATCATCTAGTCTGTTTTGTAAGAATCACCTAGTCTGTTTTTTATGATCATCTAGTCTATTTTGTTAGGATCATCTAGTCTGTTTTGTTAGGATCATCTAGTCTGTTTTGTTAGGATCATCTAGTTTGTTTTGTCAGGATCATCTAGTATTTTTTATTATGATCATCTAGTATGTTTTATTGGGATAATCCAGCCTTTTTTGTCAGGATCATCTAGTTTGTTTTGTCAGGATCATTTGGACTGTTTTCTTATGATCATTTAGTCTAATTTGTCGGTGATGGGAAGATTGGCGCTCGAATCACAACCGGGTGTAGTGAGGCCCTAAATGGTTTCGTAATTTCTCTCCACCTAAATGCGAGTACATCTCCCCAAATAACTTTACCTTCCTCTTCCATACTTCAGTAACCTAATTAATAATATATGCGTATCTAAAGGAGTACTAAGGCGTGGTGAGAAAAGAATATTTGTTAGTGTTTCAGTATTGTTTATTAAAATAATTTATAAATAATTTACTTTGTAAGTATCTTTATCTAATATTCCAAAAGCTGCAAGCACAATTTTTTTTCTCAGTGGAGTCTTGTACCAACTTTTGAGAAGACCATCATCCAAAGCCCAGAGAGAAAACTTTTTTTTTCTTTTTTGTCTCTTGGTGTGAAAGTTTCCCTCTTCTTCTTGGGACAGTCTCTTCCCCCTTCCCCCCGTCTTTGTTGAAGACAAGTAGGAGGGCGTGTGGGAGTGTAGATGTAATGAGCCGGTGTAAAACAGAGCAACACATTTTACCACCCCTTCCCTCCTCAACAAGGGTATAAGAGAGAGTTAAGATCTCATTCACTACGTTTCACAGCCTCCTAAATTATCGGGGCTGGCCCATACTGCCTCCTATTTCTCCCCACCAACCCTCTCATTCAACTCCCCTTTTAGTTCTAAAACTGTACGCTTCTATAGGCGAACAACTTTGAACATCAAATTAAAGTAGTTTTTTGTACATATTTCTCAAACTTGACTTAGACTTGAGTGGCCTTTTTAAATTTCTGTAGTTTTATATTGTATTTGTATATAAGTCAAATAACACATTTAAACTAATTATTTATTCTCGTCCTATTCACGTTATAACAATTAAATATTTTTTAAATATGTTGTAACAAGATCTACGTTTACCTTGAAAGGAATAATTCTCGCCTTAATAAATTACACTATAACTTACGTCATGGTGTAAACGTGCATTGTAATCTTGCTGCCACTCAGGATAAACCAAATGTACTATCGAATAAATTATTTGTCATATAAAAGAAGGCAGATCTTAAATCATTTTGTTTCCTTTCACTTTAAAAAGCTAATCACGCTTACTCGATTTGGTGGTCGAGTAAACTAAGGCATAATTTTCTCAATATATTAGATTGCAAATCAGGGTTTGGATTCCGATCTGAAGTAACGAGTTTTTTTACTAAATGGTTTTACCACTTGTCGCAAATGCGAGTACATTTCTTCAAAAATGTGTCGTATTTATCCCTAGCTCATTAGTGTAAATATATGAATATCCTCAACGGATAGTGGGAGTGATGCAGAGAAGATGTGTTTACTCCCTACAAGCTTAATAATAGTAAAAATAGTAATGGATCTTCAACCATAAGGTTGGTACTGATGTGCTTACCATCCATCTGGAGCTGGGCCAGCGCTCAGACCTTCAGACGGTTAGTGCTGCCCGCACCATCTGGGAGAAAGCACATGTACTAGCAAAGTCCCGAAAGTGTGGTAGTTCCCCTTTGCTTTCCGCAATGGGTATTCAACGAGAAAGTGAGAAAGATCTTACAGATTTTGCCAGTAAAGGTATTTACACATACCACCCAGGGTTCTTTTACAAGCCACAATCGACATGGGACCGACAGCTTTACTTCTCTTCCGAAGGAAGCTGTGCTACAGCTTCTTATCGCGTAAGAAAAATCCGTCGATTCCAGCTGGGTTTTAACCCATTAACATTGGGTCCTTAGGCGAGAACTTTACCCCAAAGCTACCGAAACCCACCTTATAAACTTAATGTTAGCTCTTGTTTGTGATTAGAAACTATTCCATATGTTTTGTTCGGATAACGGCTAGCAACAGCTTTAAATGACTCGTACTATGCAACAGAATTACAAAATTCGAGTATCTAAAGAATGTTCCAGAATAGATTTTTTCCAGAATTTATTGGACTCACATTCAGTCCAATTTTCATTTGAAAAGCCTCATACAACAGAAAAGAAACAGGATATACAGTCCAATTTTAATAGGAAATAACTATCAATTTTAATATATGTTATCAATTTTGGCCTAAAAACAGTTCCAGATATAATTTCTCTTTAACGTTGTACCCCCAGAATGAAACTAGTCGCCCAGATAAGAATCGCATAGAGGAGAAAGTTGGAGGGAAAGAATGTCGTGCCCAGATCGCATGTGCTTAAATCCCAGTCTCTTGTGACTAACCCTAAATCTGGCCCTAATTATTTGGTGTTTGTCATGTAATCATATATGTACATGTATATTGTTTTAAATTCTACGTACCACCGAAGATGTATTTGCTTACCGCTGGGGGTAAGCTTACCCCAGTTTGAAGACCCCTTTTCTAGAAAAGTTACACGTGGGAATGAATGTATTAAAGTTATGAGACGACGCCGTGAGGTAGCTTACCTAGGCAATATCTTCAACAGTTAAGTTTACCAGGTGGTATCTTAATCTTGGTTAGGAACTTGCAGCATGAGCTTGTTGAACCAACCTACGTTTATTTTTTTAAATAGGTATGATCGTGCCTTTCACACTACATATCAAACTTAATTCACTATAAATTTAGAATTGTATAAACAAGCAACTATCATGCTGATATTATAAAAACTAGTACAATCAGAACACTTGTACGAAATTTTGCAACAATATTATTATTTAAATAAAGCACTTGTTACAAAGGTTTTGCAACGGAAATTTAAGTGTAAAGAAATTATCATTTTGAAAATTGCGTTTCCTCAAACTAAAATAATAAATTAATACATACGTATATATATTTGGAGAAAAAGTTCGTGGAAACTAGAATTTTTATAGTTTTTTTTATAGTTTCATAGATAATTTAAAAAGTATACATTCCCCTTAATATTTTAATAGATTACCCCCGCCTCCCCCAAAAATAGCATTTCCTTAAAGAGACTTTTTTTTAAAATATTAACAATTTCTAAAACCAGCGGAAACTCTTTGGGAATGCATAAAAGCTGTTTGACAATATTTCTGTCTAATAATTTTGACTGATGAAGTTATATTAATGTTTTTTGCTAAATAAATGATTTAACTATACATATTTTGTTGTATTTCATAATTTAACCTTGTATTTTATACAATTGCAGTGTTTTGTTAGGAAATATCCTTAAATAGATGCAAAAATGAAAACATTTTTCTATTGTAATTTATAGGTATTGTTATATTTACCAAAATATGTTATTACACGACTTTTTGTCAGCACCACGTCTTACTACCCATTCGGGCTGATACTACGTATTAATACATGACTTTTCTAACTCTTGGATAAGGCTCATCTTATGAAAACTATACTGCATATTATTATTAGCTTATGTATGAATCAAACTTTTCTAAAATTTTGCAAAACTTCAGCTTTGTCAAATGAGTTCCCAGATTTAGAACCACTGTTCAACTTTATTGTATTTTCTCTCAATTGTTTACAAGTTTAAAAAATAAACTATCGCTTTTATTTTATTTTCTCTTCTGGTCCTATTTCTCTTCACTTAAATGGTGTAATCCGTCCTGGCTTTGCCAACCTAAGGCCGACGGTGGCGCTCCTTGATTTAAAGCTCGGGGCTGCTTGTAGTATAAAAAAAAGGGGGAGTGATAATGTCTTAAGCCAGCCTTGAGGAGGTCTCGTGCCTGCTTTAAGTCGTGAGTTTTAGGAACGAGGGGGGGTAGAAGGGGGAGAGGGAGGGGGTGCTGAGGTGAGGGATGAACCTTGCTCCTAAGCCAACCAGTCGTTTATCTAATTTCAAACACTTGCTCTTTCCCTTTCACCTCTGCCCTCGCCTTCAAACAAGTCCTAACATACTTTGGAGGGAGGAGCTACTAGTCACAGGATGCTCAGTGTAAGACCTTCCCACCCTTGTTTTGGAAATAGTTAATATTTCCTCTAAAATAAATACCCCCTTGGAGTTAATATTATTTATGGTATTTTTTTTTAAATTTTATGGAAACGTCTACGTTTCTTATTATCTAATAAATTATATAGAAAACACTCAAATATATATTTCATGAACATTTTTTCTCAAAACAAATGTTTTTATTTTATTTGTCTTCTATGCTTTTATTTCGAAAAATTCACTTTTAAAAGTTTAAATTTCTTCACAATTGAATTTCTACTGCACAGTAGTCTGTACTATAGTACTTTTTATTGTAAGAATAATGTAAATTTTGTAAAAAATAAAAGAATAATTGAAGATTAAGTTTGACGAGCTTACTGTTTGGTGTACTCAACTACATAATCTACCTGCTTTGGTGGTCACATGGTCTAAGGTGTCTCCTTCGCACTGAACTGGGTCTGCCCACAACACTTATATCAATATTGGAATCCCGGTAAGGTGTACTGGAGTTATTTTTACTAATGTTTTTCCACTCCCCCACCACACAAAAGCTAATACACTTCTTCTAAATACAACCTTACTCATCTCTGACACATTATTATAACTAGTACTTGTGCGTTTAAATCGAAAGGGAAATAAGACGCGAAAAAATGAAGTAATTTTATCATATTTATTTTAAAACCAAAATTGTTTTATCTTTAGATTAAATTAAACATAGTTCAAAAATGACACCTAGAGGTGAGAATTTAACTCTGGACTTTCTTGTGTTCCGGCGTCGTTTTTAAACTATAATTTAATTTAAAGATGTATCCAAAGTTAATTTACACCTTTATAAATATTATTTTAATTAAAACAAAATACACCTTGGTTAAATAACACACATCATTTATTAATTGGTACAACTTTTAAAATAGCCACAGTGGTAAACACATGGACAGAATGTTCGGCTCGTATAATTTGGTTTCCCGGTACCTGGTAGTTCCTGGTTCGAAGACCAGCTGAGTGAACTAAGTTTTTTATCTCCTAAATTATTTACAAATCTCTCTCATTCTACCTTCCTCGTCCTTACCCCATCATCGTAAGTAAATTAAGATATCCGGTTGGGTTGTAATACTTGGTAAAAAAACTTTTAATCTACATAGGTTTAGTAACTTCATTGATATAGTAGACAATAATGTATATTAAAATTAGATTTAACAAATCACCAACTTACCAATATAATCACTGGTAGATCATCAACTAACTACTTCTAAGTTTATTATCACTCGGTGCGTGGGTTTTGAAAGTTTAAGCTTTCAACTTAAATGATCACTCAGTAAACAAACTTACTTTATAGTTGTAATATTATGCTTCATGCAATGAAGTAATGATATTGAGGTAACTAGCCTCTTTTAAAATTGATTATAAGTTTCAACTATTTAGGATATTTAGAAGTCCTAATTATGTGTTTAAATCTAGTAAAAGTGCGCTACTAAGTGGGGGTGCCAGTATTTTATTTATTTCTATATTAAAGTAGTTTTATCATATCGGTCTCATTCCATCATTCAGCCATGAATCAAACGTTTTAATTGCTTCTAGATGTAGTAGTGGACTGTGCAGTGAATGTTGAAACTCATGTTAAAGTTTTGTTAGCTTATTTTTCTCAATTACTGAAAATTGGCTTTTCCATAACATATATTAAACTTGTTGAATCGTGCATTAAATTTATAGTACATAAGTAATTAAAACAAATCGGTAAATTGAATACTTTAACTTTTAAATGCTAATTATTGACAATTGTGTTAATTTAGTTGCGAATTAACGATTATAGTATTCCAATAAAAAAAAATGTTTCCGCAGATTTGGAAATTAATTCCCTCAATCGAGTAAATTTGGTAAAAGTTGTGTTTGAATGAGTTACGAGAATTTTTTGACGAGGCAAATACTTAAAGAAAAATAAGAATAAATATCAACAATCCAAATAAAATTTTATATTTTTAATATACCCTAATTGGTTTGTTTGGTATACACAAGTTTTTGCTCTAATTTTTCTATTCATTGAACCATACCGTATCACTTAAGTAAGAATTTAGTTATTATTTTTAACCAAAGATAAATATGTTATTTACAGATATACAACTATACACAAATAATAGTTTCCATGTTGATGTAAAAAAAGATTGATTGTACAGATGACTCACTGCACACACAGCAGGGGAAAATGGAAATTCGATAGGACAATCAGGTTTTCATTAGAAAATACTGTGTTTACCAACATCCTCGACCCCTAACCTTTAAAATTAATATTATTTTGACAAAGGGGAGTCGGTATGCTACTTGCCATTTCAACCACCGGAAATGGACTTATCAAACTATGTATAAAAGACTAGAACTATAAAATGTAATACATGGTTAAACCATAAACCCAAGTCAACGGGTAACATGAAAACAAAATATTTTAAATTCCAGGTTTGACAAAACGAATATGATTAATTCCAAAGACTGGTCGTTTGCATCGAATAAACGTGTTTCACTCAAATAATCTTTAAATATATTTAAAAGTTTTTTCTTTTAACTTTAATCAAAATGAAAATAACGTTTTAAAACTAAAAAAGTTTTTTAAAACTACTACAACCAGACATGTATTTAAAAATAAATTATCTAAAACGTGATGCATTTAAAAAGTATACATAATTAAAAGTGTAGTAATCTTACCTTCTAAATATTTTGCCATCAATTATTTGAAAAGTAGAACATTTGTACTCTTATATATAAAGTAAAATTTAAAAAGTGTATGGAATTATTATTTGATTTATTGCTTTATCAAATAAGGATACAATTTACTCATACTTATTCATAGCTATGGTAATAGACCTTGTTTTTCAAAATCAAATACAATTTATCTATATTGGACATGGCTTTACAGTGCTGTGTGGTAAACAAGAATGTTTATGAATAAGTGGCCCTATCCAAGTAATTGACTAGAATACTTTATTATTTTGGCAAAAGTTCATCCTGATAAAAAGATCTTACAATTATTGAACCGGATATTGGTCATCATGTAATAAGTGTACTGTTTTAGGTTAAATGAGTAGGTTTTGGGCTGATATAATAGTTTGTGCAGAAAGTTCTTATAATCTTAGGTTAAAAAAGTAACACCGCATCTTACAACCCGTTCAGATTATACGCATATGTATACATTATTCTAATGTGCTAGGAATGAGGAAGGCTTAATTTAGAGTAAGTGTACCAGCATTTGCGTGAAGAGATAGATATAGTGTGTAAAATCACTAATGAAATACTATCCTCTGTACACTCGACCGGGATTTGAACCCCTATGTACTCATCGGCAGTCCAATATATTGCAAGAGTGACGCCTTAGACCATTTGATCACCTAATCATGTGAAAAAAGTTTAAAAATTACTGTTTTAATATGTATTACAAATATCAGCTTATTTCTAAAATAAATGATTGAAATATAAATAAATTATGCCGTTAATAATTTTATACATAGTGAAAATGTAATATTCTTGCTTTCAACTTACAGAATACATTCTAAAAGACTAAAACTTTTGCCAACTTAAAATGGAAACCAAAATAATACAGGTTCTCTATGTATGCAAACTGATTAAAAACTATAAAAGGAAAAATATTTTTTTAAACACTAGCCTAGATTTTTTTAAATCATAATGATTAAATAACTATTTTTATAATATAAAATAATAAGAATCTCTTGTCAGTATTTTTGTAAACAAGCCATTTAATATTTGAACATGAAAAATATTGAAAAAAAAGTAATATTTCATAGTAGTCATTTTATTATTTACCTCGGCACTCAATTTCACACAATGATTTGTGATGGGGGGAGGGGAGTAAAAGGGGGGATGAAGCGGTTAAAGTAAGGGAAAATGGCTATATGTATTTAAATGTGCCTCACCAAATATAATTTGTTCCATTGTTACGATACGAGGCTGGGGGGAAAAAAAACACACAACTAGATCACATGTCCACTATTTAAATCAATGCCAGGGCTTTTATCAGGGAATCGATACAATGACTCTCCATTAGAAGGCGACAAATTACAGGTTTCGTAGGGGCCAGGAGAGGTGTATGAGGTTAAGTGGTCTCACTCCGGTATGTTTTCAAATTACAGTGGTCGTTTGTCCCGCTGACCCTGGTTACTTGTCAACAAACAAAGGGACCCACCGTTGTGTTTACCTGGTTCAAGGACGTGGGGTGTAATGAGAGGGGATTGGTGGGGGAACACTTACTCTCATTAGAGACTGAAAACAATGCGTGATAAAAAAGAGTGGAGTGTTTTTCTTTCTTTTTTTTCAATCATTTATATCCAGTATAGTCTAATGACTCTTGTTCTGTAGCTGACTCCATTTGACGGGTTATTCTTTATGTCTGGTAATGTCTGACTTAAACTTTTTATCATGGGTGTAGGTGTTTTATATATAAATTATTCATTTTATTTTTTGTGACAATGTCTAACAATTTAAAAGCTCGCTTTTATATTAATAGTATTTTGAGTGTATCAATTCGAAAAAGCCATATTTCTACTTTTTTCAATTATTTTAATGCAACTAAAGGAGGTGCATATTTCATTTTAAAATCTATTTTACAAGCATTATATAATATATTGTATCGCTTAGTATTTCTTTCAAAAGGCTATATTTCCGAAGCTATGACCGACAACATATACTTTTCTCACCTGTAAAATGTAAATTTATGGTTGTTGACCTCAATGGACTTGGGGTAGAGTGCTCACCTCATGACCCGATTTTCATGGGTTCAAACCCAGCTGGGGTCAACGGATTTTATTGAGTGATAAAAATCCGTAGCACAACTTCCTTCGGGTGGGAAGTAAAACCGTCGGTTTCATGTCGATTGTGGCAAGTAAAAGAACCCTAAACAATATGTGAAAACACTTTTCGTGGCTAAATAGGTAGGTCCTTTTGCTCTTTCTCATAGAAATTCTTGTGTGCTGATATAATGAGCTGGTTCAGAAAGTGCACGCTAAATACAACAAATATTATTATTATTATTATTATTATTATTATTATTATTATTATTATTATTATTAGCACCGCGTCTTACTACCCGTTCAGGCTATAATCACTTACGCTAATGTGTAATGGTAGGGTGATTGTGAGATGAAATGAAGGACCTACAGTTTAACGTGGAATCCGAACCACGGTGGAGGCCTGGCATTCCCCACATTCACAAGATGTCTTGTCAGAGGTGAAGGAAGGATTTGGTAATCAGATAATCTGTGCCGGGACCGAGGATTGAACCCCGGCCGCCATAACAGAAGTCTGACACCTTACCCCTAGACCACCAGGTCACCTACAACAAATAAATAAAATAAATGAATACCTCATTATTGCGCTTAGTCAATATTTATTTTTAAAAAAAGCTAAAAAAACTTGTTCTTTATTAATATATTTCATAATCTTAGTGCGAGAAAATAAATGATTGTACTTTTTAATATTGATACGGACAACTTTATTACTTTCTTTTTTTTTTAGCGCTGTGTCTTACTACCCTTTCGGGTCTTACGCCTATATACTAGTTAATCTAATGTGTTAGGAATGAGGACGGTTAAATTTATTGGATGTGCACCAGCATTTGTATGGAGAAAGAGTGGAAAAGACCTAAGTGCACCCAATCGGGATCGAACCCCAATACCCCATAGTTGACAGCCAATCTATTGCGAGATTACTGTTCTAAATCAGGAGGCCACCCTTTTCTCTATTATATAAGTCTATAAAAATTCTTAATTCAATGTTTCACCTGAAAAACAACGTTAATTAAACTATATATTTTTAAACATTGAAATAACATAATTGTCAGTGGTTTTTGCACTTTATAATCAAGTTTGACTTTTATTTGGTTGGATGTTATTAATTATTGTCATAAATATTATGGTGGATCTACTTATTAATAATATCATATTTCCAATTTATTAGTCATTGACGCTTAAACAAATAGTATAACATTGCCCGTCTGGACTTCATCATTGGTAGCCAAGTAGTAGACAAATTAGCCGGTACTAATGATTAGTTATCAAGGGGACGCCCGAATGGAGGCATGATCCATGCCACGATGAGATCATGATGATAGTGAGTATAAGGGCATGGAAACACTTATACCTAACTTAAACCTAACCAACCAAACCCTGGTGACCATTGGTGTAGTTTCTCTTTCGAGAAAGATACTCAAGGTACCAGCAGGGAAGAGAACCCGGGACCTCTAGACTCAGAGCCAGGTGCACTGACCACTACATCACGTGGCCGACTATTTAGACGAATACAATGTGTTAATATAACAAACAAGTAGAGCTACCACAAGCCATTTCAAACATCAACAGAAGATATTTTCCATTTGCTGTGTGTATTGGCGTCTAGTTGGCTAGAGCCTCTTCTCGCATTCTCATTGGCTGGTCGAATGGTCTAAGACTAAGGCGTCACTCTCGCAATAGACTGAGACTGCTGATGACGATGATGAGGAGATCAGGGCTAAATCCCAGTCGGGTGTACTGTGGGTGGGTTTTTTTCTGGGTGGTTTTACACTCTCCCTCCACGTAAATGCGGATACACATGCTCTAAATTTCACCTTCCTCATTCCTTATACTATATCGTAATTATTCCAGAGGTGTATAACCCGAACGGGTAGTGTAACGCGGAGTTAAAAAAATAAAATTGTATGTGTTTTCCACTATTCACTCCACAAATTGTGAATGTGGGGAATGCCAAGCCTCCACCGTGGTTCGGATTCCACGTTAAATTGTAAGTCCTCCATTTCATCTCACAATCACCCTACAATTACACATTATCGTAAGTGAGTACAACCCGAACGGGTAGTAAGACACGGTAATAATAATAATAATAATAATAATAATAATAACAACAATAACAATATTCACTCGATTATGAGAGCCACCATTGAAAATAGTGTGTTTTAGCGTCTTGAGCACTTTTCACTGTTAGTAATATTTTATGCATGAATATAAATCCAGCCTTAAGAATTATTTTTGGGGAAGTTTTTTCCTCCCCCTCGTTTCTTTTCTTCCCATACGACGAGTGAAAGCCGAGCAAATAGTTTCCCTTACCTTGAGGCGACTCCTCACCTCCTCCGCCAACAGCAATATATGGCTAAACAAGACTTGCCTTGTGCCGGAGCAAGTTATTACACTGGCGGTTCCAGACGTCCAGATTAATTCTCGTGATTAAATTTCATACAACAGCGAGTAGCAACAAGGGGGATAGTACGGGGGTACAAGGTGGCTTGGAAGCCGCACCGCTTAGCCCTACACAAACAAGGTTAGAGAGGCGAGGGGGAGAGTAGAAGCTAGGTTTCTTGACATGATACCTGTTTGATGGTTGCTGGTTGCCGGTATTTAGTTTGCCTTGTTGCGGGAGTCGTGCGTGACTCGCATTGAGTTGGGTTTTTTTTTCTTTCATTTTTTATAGTATTAATATTCTCATACCAGTATCTTTTTTTTTATTAATATCGTGAACAAATTTAATACAGACTTCCATGATGTGTTTTTTTAATAACCTAACAAAAATTCTATAATTATTTCACTAAAGTTTCATTTTTTTGTTCAGTTGAGTCAGTGAGATTGAAATGTTTTAACACAGTGACATTTTAAGAATGATTCCTTTTACACCCTATAATTTGGCACCTTGCTCAGTTGGTAACATTTCTATCTATTGAGTTACGGTTCCCGGGTTCTATTCCTAGCACGTCTGATGAGTTATTTGACGGCTGGGGGCTGGATGTTGTGTCAGTTCTAAATTTAACTTAATGTATAAGTAATGTGATGATAAAATCGGTCGCTTCAAAAATGTACGTTAAATACCTCAAATATAGTGGGGTTTTTTTTAGCACCGCGTCTTACTACCTGCCCAGATTATACGCTTATTTACTAATTACGATGGTTATTTTAGGTATGAGTAAAGCTATATTTAGAGATCGTGTACCTGCATTTGCGTGGAGGGAGAGTGGACAAATATTTTGGAAAAATCCACAGTACACCCGACTGAGGTTCGAACGTTGATCTCCCCATCATCGGCAGTCTAGTCTACTGCGATAGTAACGTCTTAAACCATGCGTCCGCCGAAGCGAGTTTTTAATAAATTTATTGTAATGAGACTTCTTTTGCCAGCAATGCGTTTGTCTACTTAGCTATGGGTCCGGTGTTTGATTTTAGTTGTGGTTGAAAAATGAGTTAGTGGTGAAATATGACTTTCTTCTTTCGTGATACTAGATTAATTAGTGAGTATCAGGTGTAGCAGACGTATTGAACGTCACGCCCGTTTAGTCTTGTTTGAAGGTGATGGGGAGGTAAGGGTCTCGAATCCCGGACCGATATATTGAGTTGTTTTGCTTAAATACTCCCCCCCCTCTACTTTTAAGTAAATTCGTGTGAATTTTATGTAAATTCTATTTTTCTCATCTCCACCCCACAAACGTACCTAATTGATTGGGGTTAGCTAGATGGGTAGTAAGACACTATGTAAATAAAAAAACTGCAGGGATGGATGTTAGTGGTTTTCTAGAGTTAAGTCAGTTTGTAAGCTGATCACTGAATTGATCATTGACCACAAAATGCAGCTCAAATAGCTTTAATTAACTACCAATCAACTATTTTGTTGATTGTATTATTAATACTTAACAATACAATAATAATATAATAGTAATACTTAGCACTTCGTTCGGGTTATACGCTTAAATGCTGATTACTCTAAAGGGCTAAGAATTTATAAGGTTAAATATAGAGGACAAGAGCCCGCATTTGCATGAAGAGAAAGTGGAAAACCATTTTGATCCCCCAGTTCATCCGAGTGAGATTCGAACCTCGATCTCCCGTCCTCGTAAGTCTAGCTCAACATGAAACTAGCGCGTTAGCTAACTACACCACCGAGGCGGGTAATACTTAACACATCCGTTACTTTCAATTAACACGTGTTAACACAAATATATACGAGCTTTAACTAAAAGAAATAAGGGATGATATTATTTAAAGGTGTACAACCCCCGGTGTAATAAACCCCTTATAGACTGCTAAGCTATGTTCCCTAAAGTTAAATTCCATTCTTTACCTCACCATGTCCGGTAGTCATCCTCTAAAGCAACGTTTCCCAAATGGGGTCCCGTGAGGTAATATTAAGGGTTCCGTAGGAAATTTAAAAAAAACTGTACACATTAAAAGTTAAAAATATTGTCGGCATATTTATATCTGTCGGACGAGACAATGTTTGGGTCAGATCGCCTTTCCTGCATTCTATATTCTCGCTATTCTCTGGAACCAAAATCAAGTCTCAAAACCGGCTCCAGACATGCGAATACAATTGTCAACATATAAACCGAAAATAAGAAAAATTTGATTAAAAAAAACTAAAATATGATCCTTTTCTCATTAAAATGTAAGTTGACGTTTTAAGTATTTTTATAAGTATAGTAAGCACCGAATATGATACCATAATTATCATTGAATTAAGAGTAAACCTTTATTATTTTTCCCCCAGATATACAACGTGGCTGTATTTATTTGTGGAACAAAGCCTGTGTGTGATTGCCTCCCCTTGGAAAAATTGTACTTTCGATTTAAAGTTATTTGACCTTGAACCAAGATTTTTTAATGTTACGCTAAATTATTATTATTATTATTATTAGCACCGCGTCTTACTACCCGTTCGGGTTATACGCACTTACGCTAATGTGTAATGGTAGGGTGATTGTGAGATGAAATGAAGGACCTACAGTTTAACGTGGAATCCGAACCACGGTGGAGGCCTGGCATTCCCCACATTCACAAGATGTCTTGTCAGAGGTGAAGGAATGGTTTGGTAATCAGATAAATCTGTGCCGAGACCGAGGATTGAACCCCGGTCGCCAGCATAGAAGTCTGACACCTTACCCCTAGACCACCAGGTCACCAACAGTCCAAAGTAGTTAATAATAAATTGAAGTTTGATATTTTTATTACGTAACATATTTGCTATGATATGTTAGAACACTTGTGCCGCCTCATTTTGGTAAGAATTACAAATTTCAAATTCTATTTTCAAGCTTATTTTCAACCAAATTTAATTCTAGAGGGAGTTTTTTTTAAATAAATTGACTTGTCTATAATTTTAAAACCAAGGATGGTTTAGTTATTATTATTATTATTATTATTATTATTACTATGACTGGAACTAGATATTTCTGGCCTCACTAATAGAGTAAGGATGTATAAGATAGAATTAAGAGGAAATTTACCCTTACTTGCGTGGAGGGGTTTTGAAAAACATTTAGGAAGAGCTAGATTCAAAACTCCTCTTGCCTTCCTGTCACAGGCAAACCAGGCTAGATACGCCTAACATATAGTCTGCATGCCAACCGATGCGGGTTTCATTTATATGAAAAGTTAGAAATATTAAATTTTGTAAAGTATTGTAAGATAGATTAAAAATGGTATTTTCTAATCAGTGATTTTTGAAATGTATGTGGGGCGAATAATTTGGACACACATTATTAGAAACTATTTAATAGGCCTACAGTTCTGAGTAAATAAGGTAGAAGGTATAAAAGTATAAATTTAATTTTCACCTAAAACTTAAAAGTGTTATGTGTATTTAAATTATTAAGTAAAATAACAAAAATATACTTTTTTTTCAGTTTCCTTTTGCTCTATATTTAAAACACGAGTGAAGGCAGAATCTGAGATTATCTTTCTTCTCTCATAACAAACAAATCTAGCGTCATAACGCGAAAACCATAGGAAGGCGATTTTAATTTGGTGACGTGAGGGAATAACTTGTCTGCTCAAGCTGCTCCTTCCCTCCTTACCCCTTTCTCTTCCTACTTCCAGAAATACTTGCCTATCTCGCATAAGAAAACTTTTCTAAAAGTTTCTTGGAGAGAGAGGAGAGATGTCAGGCCTCGGGAAGAGGAGGGTAAAGGGGGAGGGGGGAAGTGAATGTGGTAGTAGTAATATCACGAAAAAGAAGAGATTCGGAGGTTGTTTTTCTTCTTAGAATATTTTTTATCTTGTATTTCTCAAGGCGAAATATTAATGAACTCAATCTTCTGTACCGTTTCAGGCCAAATGCGACTTTTCCTCCGACTCCATCTTCCACCCCTGTGAGCGCATCTCCTCATCTGAAGAAACGGAAATTGGAGGCTGCGGACGAGCCCGGCAGCAGCAAACCGGGTAACAGCAGAGGGAAGATACATCAACACCCGCACACCGAAAACAACTCGAAAAAATATGCATCAGGTGATACTAAGGAAGAAGGGGATATGCTAGAGGTAGCTAGCTCGTTCATTAAGGAGGAGGACTGCGCCGGTGACGCAGGGGCCGCTTCCAAACGCAGGAGGAAGACTATGAGAGTCTGCGATAGTATGGAAGAGAGTGGGACGAAGAGTGCGGAAGCGGACTCAAGTAGCTCTCAAAAATCGGTGGTACTACCTCAGAAGAAACGGTCGTTACCGAGTGGAGGTAGCAGCTCAACCGCGTCCCCTGTGCGAAGCCCGGCAAGGAAGACGTCGAAAAGCGCCACCCCATCTTCAACGACTGGTGGTCCAGGGGTCATTGCCGCGTCCACCACGGACGAGCCCGTTGACGACGAGACGTTGATAAGGGAAACGGAAGCTGCTCTGAAAAGTCTTTCAGGCAGTTGGCCCGGTCCGCGGGGCTCATTCTATAACCGTGGCTCCACGGAGAACGAGGACCGTTTCGACCCTCCGGCGTTCGAAAACCTCTTTGAGGAAAAGAAGGTTAACAATAAAATGCTGCCATCTTCATCGTCCTCAACTTCCTCCGGATGTAGCGATTCGTCATCGTGTTCCTTGAAAGACGTGATCACCTTGAGAGGGCAACAGCACGACAGTAAAAACTTGAGGATGACTGGCTGCTCTGCGGACGGTAAATCAGTCGCGACTTCGACGAACCTGTCCAGTTCTCTGACAAACAGTCAACAGATCAGACCCGCAGAGTCGAACAAGACAGTAGCGTGTGCTGGACCAAAACAAAACGGTCGGTCTTCAAAATCAGATAAGGAGTCTACTCAATTAACCTCGTTTCAAGAAGGAAATGAGTTGGAAAACCTCCTTAAAATTGAAAACGAATGTGAAACCATCCAGTCCCAGGTTGGAAGCAGTGTCAGTATCCCAGAGTCCAAGAAAACCAATGAATCCAGGAACTTGTGTGGGGGTAAAGAAAGGACAGACAGGACGTTAATATCCACGACAAACTCTTCGACGGAGAACATTCCTTCGAACAGGAGCGTGGACTATCCAACGACTTCGAGGTACGAACCGGACTTCAATGAGCTAGTCGATGATTCTTCCAACGAACTAGAAATCGATATGTCAGATCCTTCTGGGGATAGAGATGATGACAACGACTCAGACAGGGGCCACAAATCAGACGGTAGGCTGAAGAGTAAAGATGAAATAAACAAAATGGATGAAAGGAACAAATCTCATCCTCAAGGGTCCGATATATCTAGCAGTGTCCCCAGCACGACGTTTGCGGTCAGATCTCAACTTTACGATGTGCCCTCCCCGCAGAGTCGCAACTTCCAGATGAACAAACAGATCAACATCGCTGCTACCAACTCGGCTCTTTCAAACCCCTCGCCGATGTCACCCTTGTCTTCTTCAGCGGTGTCTTTCTCTTCAGGATCCGCGTTCAGAGCTATAAACTCGGGTCAGATGCAGAAGGACGGTCCTAGAATCACCACGTCAAATATAGACCTGCAGAGTTCCGTCGGGGCTGCCATCCCCCCAATAGGCCCGTTTCCCGCCGCCGCCACCTTCGTGGGATATCCCGGAACTGTCGGTCTGCAAGGCACAGGCGTTGACGCTACCAGTCCTAACGCCCATCATTCCATGACGTCTTTGGACGAGAAGGCGCCGGTCTGCATCTTGCAGCTGAAACCTACCAAGAGCGAGGAGGAAGAGAAGGTTCAAGATAGCGTCGGCGTTGAAGTGGGCCCGGCCAAGTCGTCCCTATCCGTGGCATCGCCTGATGCGTCGTCCAAGCAGTACACGATCTTACAGCCCGCGGGAGCGGGCTCCAGGGCGGCCACTGCGATCCAGGACGTGACGAGAGACGGCGTTTTGAGCGTGTCGGCGGTGAGCAGCAGTAGTGGGGTTGGCGCCGCTCCCACCCCTAGTAACCTGGATGGCAAGATGGTCGCTGAGAGGAGTTCGTCAGCGTCCTCTAGCGTGGTGGATTGTAACCGGACAGTGGGTCCTCTGTCCCCCTCCTCCATGAGCAGAGGTGAGTGCACTCGTGAGTATGAACTAGGAGCCCACTCGTGAGTGTCTGTGTCAGGAACTAGGAATCTACTCATGAGTATCTGTGAGCAGAAACTACGAGTCTATTCGTGAGTATCTGTGAGTAGAAACTAGGAGTCTACTCGTGAGTGTCTGAGAGTAGTAACTACGAGTCTATTGGTGAGTATCTGTGAGTAGAAACTAGGAGTCAACTTATGAGGGTCTGTGAATAAGAACTAGGCGTATAATCGTGAGTGTCTCTGCGTAATACGTAAAAGTCTATCATCACTAGGGCTAGGAGGCTCGTCACATGACATATTAATATTTAATAGTTACTAGATCTAATTTCACGTATTATTACGTCAAGTAATGTGGGGGGAAGTTGTCATTTTTAATAGATAATATAAATACATATCAAATAAAAATAATACATAATAATGTTCTTCAAATTGAAAAATTACACCTGAACACTGGAATTGAACCTTGTTCAGGTATCATATTTAGATTAAAATATTGTGATATTTAGATGCAGCCATAACCGTACCGTACTAACAACTCTAATATAGTGGCACTAAATCTAGGGTGCTGAAATTTTGCGTGGACATAACCCGGACTTCTTGTTAACACCTACACTAATTAAAATGTACATCCGCCATTTGGTTTCAAGGTGGCGGCTACAAAACACTTATTGGCCTTTTTCTCATCTTAACGCTTTTATGACTTTCATTGGAGCAACTTTGAAAGGTTCCAAGCCATATGTACGTGTTATAAAACACATAAAGTTGATTGTGTGACTAGTTGGTTAAGGGTCCCGGGTTCGATTCCCAGCATGGATGAAAAATTTACCATTCGTTGGCTTACCATTGGTTCATAGTGATAAATTAACGACTGGGTGCTGTGTCTATTCTAGTTTTAAGTTAGTTTGTAAGTTGTATGCTGATATAATCAGCCGCTTCATAAAGTGCACGTTAAATACTTCAAATATATATATTTTTTAAAGGAAATCTTTTTGTACTGTTTTTTGTTCTTAAAAATAAAAGAGACAGCGGTTGCAAAGAATTCTAGGTAGATTAGAACTCACAAAGGGTTGGGTGGGGGGAGGTCTTAGAATCGCTTGTAACGGTGAGTTCGTGAGACGGGTACAACAAGCCTCATCATGAGGTGAAGACTCAGGACTTCATTTCTATTCAAATGCATGCGTGACGGGAAAAGAGGGGATAGGGGGGTGCAGGTACAAGGCGGAATATTCGCCAACCTCTCCCTCCCTCTCTCCTTGCTCAGTCTGACCGTGGTGGTTCCCCTTTGAGGGATGAAAGACGTTTTCCTCTGACAGGTCTTTGGGATTGGGGGCTGAGGGGTGATGACTAGAGGAAACACTGGATTCTAGAGTCACGTTCTAGGGCGTCTATTTCCTTCTTCCGGTTGTTGCTTAGAGTTATCAAAATGTTCAGACTTCGATGTCGTCAATTTTAGTTTGGTTCCCTACAGAAATTCATAAATACTTTGAAGAATTCAATTAAAGTTATTTTAACTTAATAGCTACTGTGAAAGCAGTACATTCTTGGTTTTTACAGTTATTTTTTATTTAATAAATATATCTAGGTCGATTAAAATAAACAAATATTAATTATTAATATCATACAAATTCTTTGAATATACAAGTATTTAGTCATTTACATAAAATGTATCTAATTTATTTACTATCAAAAAATTACATAATTATATATATATTTACATAATTATTTATATATATATATATATATGAAAACAAACATATATATGTGTTAGCACCACGCTTCACTACCCGTTCTGGTTGTATGCATATATATACTACTAATTACGCCGATGTGTTAAGGACGAGGAAGGTTGAATTTGATTACCGTTTAAACGCCAAATGATTTAACTCCATTTTTCTCTTAATTTGTGGTACCCCTCGTCACTAGGTAATCCCGGGCCCCTTGGAGTCGTTAAGTGCCGTCTATTTGTCGACCATAATTGACAACAGTCTCTGGCCTTGACGTCCACATTTTCTGGAAGATTTAGTACTGCTAGTTCGTGCCGATATTATCGGTGGTTCGTCGATACAACTCTCTTTCCAACCCTGGCTACAGAATAACTTACAAAAAAAAATTTAAAAATTGTACGACACAATCGTATGAACTTTCTCACAGAGTAGGTTTGCTTGTATTATGGCTTGGAACAAAATTTTCAAAAAATATTTTTACTGAACTACCCTAAAGAAATATTTCCCTCAGAAAAACAAACATATCATGTTGAAAATCACAGAAAAAACTCTTTATGCAAACGTGAGTATAATTCGAACAGGTAGTAAGACGCGGTGCTAATAGTAATAATAATAATTATTATTATTATTTATATAAACATTTTAAACAAAGTCGTCAGAGCATGTTTTGGGAAAAAATAGATTCTTTAAAAATTATATATCACTAAATTTCCCTTAATTTAAGGGCTAGAGTCAAAAACAAATCTTTAAAAAAGTCCTGAGGTATAGTTATATTTCATCTAACTATCAAGCTTGAACCGAATATATCAATACCATTTAGGAGTTATGCCCAGGTACGTATAGACAGAGGCTGAATTGTAAAATCAATATTTTTGTGTGGTTTAGAGCACATAAAACGTAAAGATCAATCATAATCTCGTGGTTGAAAAATATTTGTGATTACAACACTTTCTCTTTGTATGAAAAAGAAAAAAAAAATCTGAAATAAATTGTTGAGGAGGGCATATATTACGTAGGGGGTTTAAGGGTAGTTTTCAAAGGTCGGAGGACGTAACAAAGTTTTGAAAAACGTCTTACAAGATATTCCCTTAACCCAGCGCGGATGTTTTGGAAGGTTGTCCTCCGCGCTCTGGTTGGTATTTCCCTTCAAACCCGCAAATTGGATTACGATACGTGACGTCATTAACAAATAGACGATGTTGTTCTTGGTGGAAAGAAAGTAGAAGCGTTTATTTTTTTTCTGATTTTTTTTTATTTTTTTAGTGAAGAGTGTTGGAGGAAGAAAGCTGAGGGGGTTGGGCGGGTTTGGCTATGAGAACGTGAATCCGGGCTTTAATCGACAGATTTATTATTCCCATTGGAGACATGAGAAGAAAACACTTCTAAAGGAACATCTGGATACGTCACTGAATCGTGCAGCTGAGAAATTAAGGAAACAAAAGTTATCTATATATTAGATTTTAAAAAAATTTGCACCACGTCTTACTTTTAAGGTAATTTATTCGTCTCCTAAAAAATACTCGTGTTTCGGATTTATTTTGTCCCCGATTCATTGAATAGATTAATGAAGTTTGAAATTCATGTGGACTAAATATTGTTGTTTTTATCACTGCATCTTACTACCCTTCAGGTTCTACCCATATGTAATAACTACGTTAATGAGTTAAGAATGAGTAAAGTTGAAATTAGAGGAAATGTAATGTGGGAAAAAAGAACTTTTAAGGCAATTTAGAGAAAAGCATCCTAAGTACATCCAACCGAGATTCGAACCCCGATATCCCCGTCATCAGTAATACAGTATAATTTGAATGAAACGTCTTAGTCCATGCGGTCAACTAACTGGGTAAACTTTTGTTTTAATTAAATGAGTTGATAAAAAGGTTTAAAGCTAAAATTTGTCAACAATTCATATCATCATATCCAGCGACAAGTATTATTAATTATCACTTTCTTTGACTTTTATTTTTTAAATTATGGGTTAAAACAGACTTTACGTGGGCTAGTTCACTACTTGTCTGTATCGTCACTTTTGTCATATATATCGCTACATTTCCTCTATTTGTGTTTCAATGAATGTGTGACTTGTTCTACTCTAAAAGACAGACGAAAGGAAGATGATCTCTCCTTTGTGCATTGGATTATATGACAGTTTTACTTTATCGTTACGTTTGGAGAAAAAAAAGTATTGTGATTTAAAAAAAAACTAATTGGAGATTTTGAAGGGTGTTGGTTGACGTTTCATGATCCCTGAACCCCAAAAAATTGTTTTTTCGATGACGTATTTCTGTTACTGGGACTGAAGCTGAAACCATTCTATCAATCGGGCTAAAACTTGGTATCCAAAGTTTCCATAGGAATCCCTAGAGGGATTTTTTATAAGTATCTGCTCCTAAAATTAAGAGAGAAAGTAGAAAAAAAACCAATTTTTTTCACAATCTGATAGAACGATTTTGATTAAAATTCGTATCCAGGAATTGCT
Organism: Timema monikensis; assembly: GCA_902151445.1. Classification (NCBI taxonomy): domain Eukaryota; kingdom Metazoa; phylum Arthropoda; class Insecta; order Phasmatodea; family Timematidae; genus Timema; species Timema monikensis. The sequence continues at coordinate 23,874 of CABFVZ010002459.1, read as the reverse complement.
TGTCATTATAAACAAAATGACATATCTCATTTTCCTATGTAAATTACTTTGAGGGTAATTTACAAAAATGTAAATCTCAAATTTTCATATCTCCGAAAACCTTTTAAATATGAAATAACTTATCTTTGTAAGGTTTAGGACTCCTAAAAAAATTAACTTTTATATGAAAGAATATTTTATAAAATCAATATTTCCAAGCTGTAAGAAAATATTATTTTTTAAAATAAGGCTTTGGAAAATTTAAGCTGAAAATCCACTGCACAAATTACGTTTCTGTAACACCATATATAATATTTTATTCATATATCTTAGGAGTTTGGAGTCTAATTTAGAAAAAGGAGAGAGAAAGTCTGTGCAATGCACCCACTGTAACATTTGAGTCATCTTTCTCTGTAGTCTAATAGGCATAGTCCCTAGCTACAGATCTAGTGGTCCCGGGTTCGATCCCCAGCAATTCCAGGTTTATCTGTGAAGCAGTGGGTTTGTAACGGGGTCAAATCAACCTCTTGAGGAGAAATGAGGAGCTATTTGAATGAAAATCTAGCGAGTCCGATCTAGAAAATTTTAAGAATTGTATATAAATTTAAAACTTAAATAATACTCTTGTAAACTACAAGGTAGGGAAGGGAGTGGTTAGGAAATATTGGAATTGTAAACTAAGACATTTCTCACGAATCAAAAAAATGTCGAATCATTTTCCAATGTTTTCCCTTCTTTCTTTTTTTCGTCCTTGTTTCCCAAATCTTTTTTCTCGTTCACTCTCTGAGCATAAACATATACTTCTTTCTCTTGTGAGTATTTCTCTTTTCTATCCTTTCAGTCTCCTTTTTCTCGTTCTCTCTCTCTTTCGACCTCTAAGCGTCCCACATCCTCTCCTGCTCATTTCTCTTTACAAGTGCCGCGTTATGATTGGTGAGAACGTAGACTTGTGGGAGGAGTTTCCAAGATTTTCTCCTAGTTTTTCTTCGTTTATTTTTTATTTTTATTATTATTATTATTATTATTATTATTATTATTATTATTATTATTAGAGAGAAGCTGGAGCTAAAGTTCTGGCTTGTTTACTTCTCTCGAGTCACGGAGACTGCGTAAAGGAGACCAATAGCTTATAGCCTCGTTCAAACATCCTACAGAGGGGGTTCTCGGTGTAAGAACCGACTAGGAATCATTCAATATATTTACTTATAGAAATAGGTTTATTTGGACCCGCTTCGGTGGTCGCATGGTCTAAGGCAGCGTTTTCAAACTAGACACCATCATAATTACTATCTCAGGCTCCATGAGTTAATTTTAGAATATTATTTATTTGTTTTTCACAATAAGGCATCATTAAGTAGGTCAGCCAATTTTTTTCAAATATGATTGAGAAAATGTTACTAGTGTAAACAATTTTATGAGTACTACAGCATATATTTTTTTCTGGTGAAAGGGCTCTTTCGGTCTATACAATTTGGAGACACCTTTCCTAAGGTGTCACTCCCTCGCAATAGACTGGATGGTCATTGACGAGGAGATCGGGATTCTAATCCCAGTCGAGTGTAATGAGGGTGTTATTTTCATAAATATTTGGGTTTTTTTGGTGGTTATTACGGAAGTAATCTATCACTAAGACCAAAGTATTGGAGACGCGGCAATATTCCTAGAATTATTTGGCCGTAACAGCGAGATATAATTATTTAATTTGGCCAAAATTTTCTAATTAAAAAATCAACGTCGTTAATTTCACTAAAGGTCAGTTGGCCTAAAATAATTTGTCCCTAAAGTTATTTATAGTGAAAACTGACTTTACAGGAAGTAATTTGGCCTAAAGTAATTAACATTGATTATTTAAATTATGTATTTAGCACCTTGTCTTTTTACCCTTTCGGGTTATACACCTGTGTACTAAATACTATAATGTATTGGGTATTAGGAAAGTATAATTTAAATAAAGTGTACTTACGTTTGGAGGGAGAGTAGAAAAACCTTTATATAAAACCACCCTTCGTGCACCCGGCTGGAATTGAACCTCGATCTCCCCGTTATTGGCAATCTAGTCTAATGTGAGAGTGACACCTGAAATCATATGACCACCGAAGTGAGTAAACATTAAAATTTACTTAAAAAAAGTCACTGGGCCTAAAGCATTTAGAGTGAAATTTGACTTCACTAAAAATTAATTTCCCCTAAAATCATTTAACTTTAAGGTGGTTGACCTAGACTATAGCCATAATGACAGGTAGCCATTTTATTTCCTTGAAAAAATAATATTTTAGTAGCATTTTGAATAAAATAGTAGCAAATGTAATTTGATGTATGTGAGAAGAATACATTGAATAAAAAATAATAAAGCAGTTTGTAAATTGTGGAGGGGGTGAAGATTGTACTTAGGAGAGATGATAGAAAAAAAAATAGAATAAAAGGTTGGGTTTTTTTTCAAACTTTTACTGTTCTCTTGATCTGTACTATAAATGACGGGGAAGTGAATTACCCAAGCTAATAACAACGGTAAAATTAAAAAGAGTAACTTAACAGAGTTGAAACATTTTAAAAGCGTCCATTTCCCCCCACCCCCTCCACTATTCTCATTAAAAATAATTGCCCAAGTTGTTTGGTAACACCTTTAACAACCTTTTCTCGGCACTCTCACCATTTTTATTCCCTCAATTTTTATTTTTAAGAGGGGTGGGGGCGGGGGTCCGTCTAAAACCTTCCATAAATATATATGGGAACAGACGTGAGATATGTACAGTACATATATATGTATATATCCATATGTACTAAGGGTGGGAAAAAAGAAGTTCCGGTCGTACTGGACGAATTCCGGAGTCCGGACTTTCAAAGCTTTTTCCGGGGGCAAATTGAATGGAGTTTCTGTATCCCACCCCTTAAAAAAAAAGCTACTTCTCTCTCTCTCTTTCTCCCTTCAACCGGAAATTCTAGTCTCGCTAACAGATCCCTTTAGTCAAACGTCCAGTATAAATTCTAAACAATAAACATTATTGTTAACCTTAAAATATTAAATTTTTTGAGTGGGAATGCCTTAGGGTCAAAACATGTAATTCATTCGGTGGTTGAATTCTTGATTTTTCAGAAACGTGACAATAATAGATCATTTTCTCTAATTTCGAGTTAAATGAGTATTTTTTTAAATTGATTATAAAGGTCTTAGAATTTTTTTTATTTTAGCTTCGCGTCTTACTACCCGTTCGAGTTACACGCAAATGTACTATTTACGCTAATTATTGAACGAAGAAGGATTAATTTTAGAGAACGTGTACCCTCATTTGCATAGAGGAGAGTGGTAAACTATTTAGGAACAAACATCCTCAGTACACCCAACTAGGATTCGAATCCAGAGCTTCCCGTCATCCCCAGTCTTAGTCTATTGCGGCCATTAAAGTGGGTTGGAAAAAAATATTATATTTATTAATAGTAAAAAAAAACAGATAAAATTATTATTTAAATTAATAATAATGTTAAAGTAATGATTCATTGTTCAAATAGTTTGAAATATATTGACTTTCAATCAAAGCATCAAATGAGCAAAAGCCCAGATGGATCGATTGAAATTTCATAAATTATTTCCCAATAAAAATAAAATATGGACATGTAAATAATAGCATTTTTCAAATGTTATAAAAATATGGGTATGACTTGTATAGTAAATGGAATGTTTATTTAATATCTAATATCAATTACTGGTATTATAAAGTTCGTGTAAGTTCAAAATATACATTTAATCCAAGACGTAAATCTTATTTTGAACACCTTTTGATTGGTATCATCTCATATACTTAACTAGAGGCTTTAAATTTCATTAAATCATATATTATAATATATGATTTAATGAAATTTAAAACAAATCTGTTTCATTAATTATATTAGTTTTACCTCCAGAATTATTTTGTTTCTTTTAAGTCTATTATTGTGTAGATTTTTGAAACGACAGGAAAAATGTCACATCACGCTACCATTTTTGTATATTATATAGTTGTTTTTTTTGTCTACCCGTGGTTCGTGCATCGTACTACGTTTTAGTGAAGGGATTTGTCATATGACCTATAAAATAGTTGTTGCATTCAAACATAATAAGTAACTTATAATAATATATGCAACCGAGCAAAGACATAGCTAAATACTTTTCGCATTTGCTCCTCTGATTTGCCTACCATTGTATTGTTATAGTGGTCAAGCAAAGGAAGTATCTTAAAACTCAGAGGAAGTAAATTCTAAGCAATATTAAAGGTGCATTTATATTTATATTTTGGTTGAAAGATGGGCGAAAAATACGGAAAAAAAGAGCTCCATATGTGTGCTGTGCTAGCTGCTAACAAATATGAAGATTTGGATAGCTGAGAAACTCAAAAGTCTGCGTTTTGCTGTATCTATGGTATGGCGAGAGCCACATAACCACGTTTGAGATTTATATTTTTGTATAACAAAAATAATCAGGGATATCTAAAAGCAAGCATAGTTTCAAATATCCGAAGAAAACAATAATGAATCTCTAATGTAAGCTTTATAACGATGCTATAAATAAGTAGAGTGCTGAAAGTCTTTGAAAAATCATTTTTGAAAATCACATTTGGGCGTTTATATATAATTTAAGAGCTGAGAGTGATGATAAAGGGGAACGCTTTCATCAGGACGTATCCATGACGGTAAATAGCTATCAAGGTCACTGGGATACCTCAATGATGGGAGTATCTTGCTAGTTTCTTAAGAGGAATGCAAAACGTACTAACAAACAAAATCGTGGCAATCATTTTTAACAATATAGAATGCACATATTACCTTGTATGACAATAGCAATAAATAAAATTGTTGCATTTTAACATTAAAAACTTCCTGATGAATATTGCATATTTTGTGTATAAGTGAATGATAATAAAAATAAATAATTCATTAAAATTTTAATTTTGGTGTATATTTTGATGAAGATATGACACAAAAATTCGTGGTATTTTTGCAATCAGCACATCAATTTCCTTCAGAATCGACTACTTATGTCCCGGAGGCATGAACAAAAATGTTGGCTAGTGTTATTAACAGAGCATGGTGCTATTTTAACTCGACCGTTTGGCATCTCAACTTTCCTTTTGTTTTTTCGAGATTAGTGACCAAGAGATTTGAGAGTGAAAATTACATCTCAAACAAAACAATATTTTTTTGTTTTTAAACGGGTTGTAAACCTTATTCTATTTTTGTTTGTAACAAAAAAATGGCATCTTATTCACTAACTTGGTATAATATTGTAAATAAATAGGTTATTCCTAAGACGCTTTGCTTCTGCCTAGGGATGGCAATGATACGTAGATATAAAATATATCGATTCATTTACAAAAAATATAGAACTATATTTATATCGATATTTCATTATCCAATTATAGATCAATTTATCGATATGATTCATACAGCTTTAAGGCTTTTAAATATAACTAATTTTAATGATTTAGTCTCTTTTTTTTATTAACTTGTGCAGTTTTTTGTTTGTTTTTTTACCATTTTAATTAAACTTGTCTGCTATTTTCAACAACTAAATAAAACCTTAAAAAGTGAAAAGCGGAGAGTAATATCCACCGAAAAAAACAGCCATATTTATACTGCCGCTCCAGTTTGCCCAAACCAGTATAATTTAATATATTTAAAACCATCGCTCTCTCTCTCTCTCTATATATATATATATATAATTTGATCGATATAGCGTAGCTTTTGATAAACCTTGTGATACATCCTACTAAAAATACATTGTTATTATAGGGGAAATTGCATCCCTATGTGTCCTCAATTTTTGTCATAATCCTAACAGTGAAGAGTTTCCAAAATGTCTACTATTTGAGTTGAAACTGATCCCATACAATTTGGATGGACAAGTTTCTAGTGTGCTCGATTCAATATTTCATCTTATAAAGTCATTTAGAAACAATCTTCGGATATCGCCAACCTGTTGCCTTTATTTTTTTTTATCATTTTACCTACAACATCTGTTTGTGGAAGTGAAAAAAAAATAGGAAGGGTCATTTTTGTGCCACGATCTTCTCCCCCCTTCTCCACCCCGCAGTCAGGGGGCCAACACGAGAAGAACCCACCAAGACGTTGGCAGACCTGCATGCCAAGTGAGGGTTGAGGGTACCAAGCCCCCAGTCGGACGATGTCGCGATACCACGTGACGAGAATCGTTACAGGCTGTTTAACTTCACTTTTTCCCTCCTAGGTCTCTCTTCGAGTCTCTGTTCTTGTTTTTTTGGAGGGAAGGGGAGGAGGAAGTCTCACAGCAAACAGAGGGTGTTTTAAGAACACACCACAGAAACGAGGTCGTTGATACAGTACAACTTTTATAAGAAGCTGCAGATTTTACAACCTGACTTATAAATACGCAAAAATGTTTTTAATTCACTTTTAATCACCATGTATGCATGTATAGTGCATGTCCGTTCGAGCTATACGCACATGCACTAATTACGCTAAAGTGTTAGGGATGAGTACGGTTAAATTTAGAGAAAGTGTAAACACATTTTCGTGAAGGAAGAGCGTAGAAAATTATTTAAAGGAAAAACCAGCTTCAGGACACCCGAATATGGTTCTAACTCCGATCTCCCAATCATCGGCAGTTCAGTTTATTGCCATAGTGACGCCTTAGACCATGTGGAAACTGAAGTGGGTAATATGTGAAAGTAAATCTAGTAACTTTATCTGACAGATAAAGGTCCTTGCTATATGCTTTTAGACAAGGCTCTAAATTATTACAACGAATATAATGTAGCCTATAGTTCAGATATTGGCTCAGGCGAGAAGTTTTAGAAGTGGGAAAAATCTGAAATTATTTTAAAATAGAAAATCGTATAGAAAAATAGGAATTAAAAAAACAGCAGTGAGTATGATAATTAAATCAAATGCCCCCTCCTTTTTTTTATCATATCCGTGGGCTGCAAAATTTTTATATTCTAAAAAATTTCTCGTGAATCTTAAAAGGTTTGTAAGGCACTGGTCTTATTTTTTTAAATATATTTAAAGAACCATGTTCCCCTAGATTGTTTGAAATTACATCACTTCTGGATCATTACATTAAAAACTGCAAGCTATGATCTCGTTCTTAAATAGTTCTCGTCGTGTATTTCCTTGTTTTTTTGTTCCAGAGGGTAGTAAGTGTCCTACCCCCGGCTGCAACGGTCAAGGTCACGTGACGGGGCTATACTCGCATCACAGGAGGTAGGTCACCTCAAAAATGCTCGTCCTAGATATAGTAGGACACATAATAGCTACAATGTTTGGCTTTTTATATTTAAAAAAAACTACTATAACAAACCTCTTTCGTAGTTCAACCATTTTGCGTGACTCAATTTTTTTAACATTTAGTTATAGTAGGCCTTTTCATTTTCATTTTAAATTCGATATGGATCAAGTGAAACATAATAAATGTTTACCTAGTTTTATGTTGAAGGTTAATTTAAGAGCTTGTCTCACCCCACAAATAACCCCTAGCTTAGGCAGGTAATTTAGCTCGAGCCAGACGACGCATCGTGGTGCGGTTTTCTCTAGTTTATTTTTTAACCCACAATGGAATTGAGGATAGCTTCACCATATATCTAGATCTACTAAAATATTCAAAATTATTTCTTAGCACCACGCCTTACTACCCGTTCGGGTTACACGCCTATGTACTAATCACACTAATGTACTGGGAATTAAGACGGTGTTAATTTAGAGGAAGTTCACCCGCATTTTCGTTTGGGGAGAGAGAAAAAATCATTCAGGAAAACCACCCTCAGTGCACCCAACTGGGGTCGAACCCCGATTTCCTCGTCTTCGGCAGTATAGTCTAACACGAGAGTAGTGCGTTAGACTACGCGGCCACCAAAGCAAGTCATTTTTTTTTTACTTTTAACCGATATTAACGCTGTTGTCTACAAATGAGTAATTCATAAAATTGCACTTAAATACTTTTCTGGTTAAAACGTAATCTAGTTTTTGATAGCAAGGTAAATCAGCTGTTTCAGCCATTTCACATTTTCGTCCAATTATGGGTACTCATAAATACTACATTGCATACCTTCAATATAAAACAAGGGCTCGTGGGACCTTAGGGGTAATTTTGTGTTAGGTCAGACATAAACAATTATTCAAGCTTCGATTTACTTTTAATTTTATAATATCGCCTTTCATTTTGAAACGCCCTCGGAAAACGCCCTCGTGATTATATTTATATAAAAAACTGACAGCCAGACAGGAATTTAAACGTTGTCTGTCCGGCTTCACGGGCCTATCACTCACTATTCCGGCTGAGATATCCTCCATTGAAATCTGAATGTTATCTGAAAATATGCGTTTGTTTGTGGAGAAAATCAAAACAGTGATTTGTTGAACGTGTAGTGTTTTAATTCAAAATCGCTCTGGAACGTTAAAACACTCTATGATTTACCTTTATTCTACTTAAAAAAAAAGAATGCTGTGTGCTATTTGTATTTTAAGGTGGCCGCCTCTCGGTCAGTGAGAAAATATCGATCGTTGTCAGGCCATACGGCTTGAAATACAATGGTCTGTGTCGTTTTCTGGAACATTTTTTTTATTCTGTCTAATCTTATAATCCTTTTCGCTTTTCACCTAAAATCAGCCTTTGTTATGTGAATATTAAAGAAAAGGAAGAAATATATAAAAGTCCTTATCTCACTGTTCTCGAATATCTTGAAATTGTATGTTGTAAGCCTATACATAATTATTGTATTTGATAGAAGAAGGCTAGATCTAGAGCCCTTTTTCATCAAGTCTAGTCACATAGCTCCAAAAATATGCTTAGAAAGTCGATGAAAATTCTCTCTGTCATATTTTCACACATTTTTTTTTCTATTAAATAAAACTCAAAATATAGGTTTGTTAAGGAAAATAATCCTGTTGAAATCTTTCGACTTTATTTTGGCGTGAACCATTTTCTTACTAAATATTGCGTTAGAGCTGAACGTCTGCATGGCAATTTCTCATCTACCGAGGTGGACCCCTTAAAAAAAAATTTTTTTTCATAATTTTGTTTGATATCCTATTAAATTATCCAGTCAGGAAGTAAACCCAATTTAACCTGAGAGGTAGCATGCTGACCTTGCAAATCTCCACTATGGTGTAGCTAATAGGATTAGGTCATAGTGTAAGACGTCAAGGTAATATTGCTGCTTTGCCACTATATTGTATCTTGTAAGATAGGGTCATAGTGTAATCATTCAAGGTAATAATGCTCTCTTGCATAGTTCCACTTTTGGCACAGCTTATAGGTTAGGGCCATAGTGTAATCCATAAAGGTGAGACTGCTTGCTACATTTCAGAGTAAACGCAGTGTACACGAACTAGTTAGTGGAAGTTCACTACAATTGTATGGTCGTAGGAGCTAATCGGCCTTATTTTGGCTAAGGTCCTTTCAAAACAATCATAATAAAATATAATGTTTATAGGATTATTTCCTGGCTTTTTGTAGGTTGCATCTGTACATTAGTTGTGATAATCCTTAATTTGATTTCAGTTTATCTGGATGTCCGAGGAAAGATAAAGTCACTCCTGAGAGTAAGTAGAGATACCTGAAATGTAACCCTTAAAATAATTCACTAGCTTTATATAATTTTTTAGCACCAGGTGCTTTTTATTATATATATATTTGACTCTCAGTCTGTTTTGTTTTGTTTTCTGAATGCTTTTTATGTCTTCATCTATTTTCCAAATTTAATTTGCAAATTATTTCGGGTAGAGAGGTATTACTGCAAGTATTTTTTATTATTTTTATTTTAAACAACTTTGTAGCAAGTTAGATTATACCCAAGTTCTGTTGACTCTGGAAATGTTTTGGTTTGTTTTGGACATTCTTTCTGGCCAAAGTTTGTTCGGGCATGTGACAGAATCTGAGAAGGTTGATTGAGTATACACACCTTTATAAATACACTCCACGTGTATTCTTATCAAAAACAATACACAGATATATACATATCATTATTGCCTAGTTTAATTGTTTACTTGATAATTTCAAAAATACCCCAATTTTTTGGGAAATATTAAATTAATTTGCATATAGATCATTGAGACAGTCGATTCCAAACTTTTAAAACTCATGGCGTACTACTTGAAACATATAATCAAATAAATTATAACAATGAAAGTGCAAAATAGTAAATGGTTTATTGTGAATTTCTTGAACACACAGTAAGTTTAGTATATTATCTTCAAATTTTTTTGTTTGTTTCTTGATTTTGTTTAACTCTCTACCCGCTCCTTAAGTTTTTTCTTCTCTTTGTCTGTGTTTATATAACTTCAGTTCTGGTCATATTACGGACATGGAGTGAAAGCTATGTTCGATAAAGGTTGTCTATACTCAAATACAACTAACGATTGCATGGTTTACTGTACCGAGTTCATTGTTCTGCTTCGTTGAATAAAAAAAAAATTACACACATTTAAAACAGTTTTTACAACTGTAATAGATTAATTATTAATAACACAAGCCCAGCCCTAAATAACTTATCTTAAAAACACTGTATTAAGCAAAGTATCATGCCTAACAATTTAATATGTATATAGTTAAAGTAAAACTATTCTCAATATTTATATTGGTAATAATATTTGTTAGGATTGTATAAGAACGTTTCAATACACCCCCGGGCTATACACATATTAATTAAGATATTGGGGTAAGGGTTAAGAAGGTAGAATTTTTAATATTTAGCACTGCGTCTTACTACCCGTTCGGGTTATACGCTTTAAGTACTAATTACGATAATGGATTAGGAATTGGGAAGGTTGAATTGAATTGGGAAGGTTGAATTAGAGGAAGTGAACCCGCATTTGCGTGGAGGGAGAGTGGAAAACAATTTAGGAAAAACCACCCCAGTTCATCCGACCGAGATTCGAACCTCGATCTCCCCGTCCTCAGCAGTCGGGCTCAACACGACAAGCGCGTTAGCCAACTACGTCACCGAGGCGGGTAAGGTAGAATTAATGGGGATTATATCCGAATGTATGTGAAGAACTTGTGGTAGACCATCTAATTAAAAAAAAAACACTCAGTAGATTCGGCCAGGATTTACATTTATTATTTGTCTACTATTGAAAATGTTTAGATAAAAACAAATTTCCTCTCCATGGAAAAGTGATGAATCGTATGATATTTATAAAGGATACTTATTTTAAAAACTAAAATTCAGTTAATATTTATATTTTTTCTATAAAGATGTAAGAGGCTTCCTCGTGAGGACAAATGAGGAGTTACTTGAATAAAAAAAGTAGTGGCTCCGGTCTATAAAACTGAGATTAATGGCTGGAGGGTTGTTTATGCTGAACACATGAGACCCTTCTTCTATCCGCAGGAGTTTCACTATAGACCTCAACAGATGACGGCTCCTCTGTTATTATTGTGGGCTGTTGCCATAGAGTTTTTTTTAACGACAATATAAGTTTTAACGCCGTGTATTAAACCAACGTGTGGGGTAAATGTTAAGAATCACCATTATCTCTATTATTCCAGTTATTGACACTCCACTGCTCTAGTGCGATTTACACTATAACACCACAGTGACATTTTAAAGTTTTATAGCTCTAATCAGGTATTTGCACAATTCATGCTATTATAAAATAATCGTAACTAACCCCCCCCCCTCCCTCGCCCCCCTTCCCATTTCCTCTGATAAGGCGTAGATCTTAGGATAGCACTATTGGGGAGTATTTTAATACATTTAATCCTGACCGCTATATCTCTGGAGCAACCTGCCCAGTAATTCGATAGCATGAGGAAATAAACTTAGTATTCAGGTTAATAACACCAGCTTCAGAGGCCGAATGGTTCAAGGCGTCACTTTCGTGTTATGCTTGCTGATGACGGGAAGATAGTAGTTCTAGTCCCGGTCGGGTACACTGAGGGTGATTTTATCCTAAAGGGTTTTCCACTCTCCATCCACGTGAATACGGGTAAATAACATCTGAATGCTTCCGTCCTCAGCCCTACCCCATTAGAGTAAATACAATATATATGTACAACCTTAACAGGTAGTAGGACGCGGTGATAGGTTAATAACTATAAATATATATCTGAATCAAATTTTGGTAAATATTAGCTCGAAAAGGGTGACCTGGTGGTCTAGGGGTAAGGTGTCAGACTTCTATGCTGGCGGCCGGGGTTCAATCCTCGGTCCCGGCAAAGATTTATCTGATTGCCAAACCCTTCCTTCACCTCTGACAAGACATCTTGTGAATGTGGGGAATGCCAGGCCGCCACCGTGGTTCGGATTCCACGTTAAACTGTAGGTCCTTCATTTCATCTCACAATCACCCTACCATTACACATTAGTGTAAGAGCGTATAACCCGAACGGGTAGTAAGACGCGGTGCTAATAATAATAATAATAATAATAATAATAATAATAATAATAATAATAATAATAATTAGCTCGAAAAGTGAGACAGAAGTTTGAATTTTTTTTAATTGAATATTTTTGAACATCACTAAATAATAATATCCCTTAAACTATTTCGGGCTTGGTCTGAGTTTAAGAAACAGTAAAGTCTGAAATTACGGCTGTATTTACAAACAGGCGTCATCTGGGATGTGTGGTGAGACAGGTCGTGTGAACAAGGATTGGTTGAACTACCACCAGTTAAGCTAATAAAATGACCACAAATTCTTGTCAATACAACTTCAACACATTTCAAATTATGTTTCTTTGTAGCTACAGGTGTAACTTCGGAAGTTTCGATGTCCCCAACGCGGCTTGGGTCAGAAAACATTAGCTTTAATTCCAACACCGGCCATGAAAACCTTAGAAACAAAATTCAATTCCTGTTTAATGGGGTCACCTATAAGCCACGTAACGATGTTGAGAAACTTTTTACACTACAGTGTTACATAAAATAGATCTATTACTTTATAATGATGAAAAAAATTATATAGTTGTTAATGTTTTTACCGTTAGTAAACAAAATTATAGATAACTTCCAATTTTGAGCTGCATTAAACCTAAGTCCCTCTTTTAGTGTCACAAAAGCTCCCCTATGAAATATTGACATTCACTCTTGATGTGAAAAGTTACGTAACAAAGTTTGTAGGGGGGGAGGGGTCAGGCTAAATATATACTTGGTGATACACGCGGGGTTGGGGCGAGATAAAAAAAAGATCGTCACGTGGTTTATGGATATCCTATTACATATCAGGTCATACTAATCGATCGAAATACCTAATTTGGTTTTGTTTTATTCTCCAATGGCCCTGGCGAGAAGATATCCTCCCCGGTCCCCTGACTATAGAACAATGAACTCGGCGTGACAGAACCCTCTGAACTGATTCTGTTGTCATGTCCCGTCCAGTCTTGGCGATGCATGAGACAATCCTGAAATGTCCGACCCCCGGTTGCAATGGCCGAGGTCATGTTAGCACCAATCGCAATACCCACCGGAGTTTGTCCGGCTGTCCTATCGCCGCCGCCAGCAAGCAGGCGTCCAGACGCGTCACTTCTTCGTCGGCATCGTCCTCTTCGCATCAGCATCAGCATTCAGGTGAGGGTTGTCTTGCGCCGAGAAGGTCTTGGTGCATGCGTTTGGAAGGAGACTTCCCACGATTGTTACTGTGTTCTCGATCAAACAACGACTCAGGGAATGATTAGAAGGTTCCTGCCACATTCGTTTATGGATTTCACAACGATCTGCGTAAGTTTTGGGCCTCCGAATACTGGGTTGACGTTACTTCAAGAAGAGGTATGCCAGGATTACGATCAACTAAAATATTACTCAACGTAAAGAAACTAGTGTGTGATAACGATTCACGTAATATCACGTAACAAACACAAACAATTAATGTGATCTCTTTGAAAACAAATTGTTCACTAAAATGGAGCTCTAGCTGTTAAGTCTGATTAGGCTTCAAGTACTTGTAATATAAGTTCACCGAAACTATCAAATAAATTGATAAGAGGCCACGTCGTTTTTATGTTCACGAGTTGCTGAAAAACTAAATATGCCGAACATGTTTTCCGTATACTAAATCTGCAAATAAATGAAGTAGTAAATAACTCTTCTCGACAGGAACAAACAGTACACTTCACTTAACGGAAACATAAATAAAAGTTCTTCCCTGGACAATTATTAGGTTAAGTGAACGTTAAGTTAACTGCATCGTGATGGCTTGCATTTAAAAGCACGAAGAGGGCTGTTACGAATCCGTTAAGTAAACGTTTTGTTGATCGTTATCTTTGCATTAAGGCCAATATTTTTACAGTCTTATAACAAAAATATTTTAGCAAACATATGTAAAATATTGCTTGATTAGATAAATTGATTCTATAATTATTCACGTAAACTGTTCTTGAATACCTGTCATAGTGGCATTTGATGATAACATTTTCAAATGAATGTAAAATGTTTCCATTGAACTGCAGGATTCCCGTGACATATATTCCAGAACATTTGATTTTACTTTATGTAGAAAATCAAACTTAAGCTCATCGATTGAAGCAATAATTTATTTAACGTGCCCAAAAAAAATTGTTATAAGAACTGCAAGAATACTCATAATAAAAAATGCGTTCCCTTTCATCCCACCTTAACTTAGGTAGGTAATACGGCTCGACCCAGACGTCTTAAGAGCCCATCTCAACTCACGGATAACACCTAACTTAGGTAGGTAATACGGCTTGAACCAGACGTCTTAAGAGCCCATCTCAACTCACGGATAACACCTAACTTATGTAGGTAATACGGCTCTAACCAGACATCTTAAGAGCCCATCTCAATTCACGGATAACACCTAACTTAGGTAGGTAATACGGCTCGAACTAGACATCTTAAGAGCCCATCTCAAATCACGGATAACACCTAACTTAGGTAGGTAATACGGCTCGAACCAGACGTCTTAAAAGCCCATATCAACCCATGGATAACACCTAATTTATTTAGGTAATACGGCTCTAACCAGACATCTTAATGCCGGTATCACGATCAACTTAACATTCACTTAAGGTTAAGTTAACGTAACGGTTGTTTTCTTGTATTTAAATAGAAGCAATCACGATGCAGTTAACTTAACTAATAGATGTTTTTGGAGGTCTTTCATGTTAAGGGAACGTTACATGAAGGGTATCACGTGATCTAGCCGGAAATCATTATGCGAGTGACGTCTACAAGGCTATTTAGTCATTCATTTGTTAGTTTTATGACCCATGTATACTCTTTAGCTTAAATTGCCCTTTCACAGGTGACCTAGCTTGACGCTTCTGTCAAGGTGGATATCTTGTGTCGGGCTACAAACAATGCAAACCGTGTACTTTGTATAGTTCATGCAACGAGGATAAGGGTCTGTGAAAACAACCTGTACCTCGAAAAACAAATCAGCCAAAACTTCCTCTACTTGTCGATGAATATGTTGGCAGGTGGGGAGTTTGGGGCAACAGGGGAAACCCATTTAGCTTAAATTCTAATGATCAGACATTGAAACAAAATAATTAAACCAAAATAGAAAATGTATAATATAAGGAACGTACTTGGAATAATTTGTACAACTTCTTTGGTCAAATTGAACAAGAGAAACTATTATATCAATAAATTAAGTCAATTAAAACAGGCATAATAACATTTCTAAAAAATCATGATAGAGATTGTTAAGTAATAAAGTTAAAAAATTAATTTGTATTGAAACAAGTAAAAATGTAATTCTGTGCGAAACACTACTAAGCAGTAGCAAATTAAAGCATTAAAGATAAGCAATTAAAAATGTAAATTAGCAAATTGACTAGATAGTGAGTTATTAATATTATAATTAAAGGCCCTACAAAATTTGAATACCTGAGATAAAGACACTAGCTTAATGAAGGTCATGGCTTAACAAAATGAATAGAAAAACCAGTCTGGCAACTTTAATGAGCTTATTATTATTATTATTATTTATCACCGCGTCTTACTACCCGTACGGGTTATACGCTTTAAGTATTAATTACTCTAATGGATAAGGAATTGGGAAGGTTGAATTAGAGAAAGTGGACCCGCATTTGCGTGGAGGGAGAGTGGAAAACCATTTAGGAAAAACCACCCCCAGTTCACCCGACCGAGATTCGAACCTCGATCTCCCCGTCCTCAGCAGTCGAGCTCAACACGACTAGCGCGTTAGCCAACTACGCCACCGAGGCGGGTTAATGATCTTATTAATTGAATGATTAATTGTCCTTGTAAACAGCTTAAAAATATGTTGACAAAGAAGACATATTTTCTAATATTTAAGATATTTAACCAATGACTGTAAAAAGATGATTAATAGAAAGTTTAAAAAATTGAGCAGGCTATTATTTGTGAAACTTACACATGAAGAAAACAATTGACATTATAAATTTAACATGAAACTTGAAACATATTAATATGAAAGTTAAGACATAACAAGCAACACAATTTCATAAAATTAATAAATAAGTGTAAGGATTTAATGTTAAAAACTTATTATTAGAGTCAAATTGTTTATAAAATATGCTTGTGTTAACTATCCAGACAAAATTAATTGAGATTTACTGGAAATAACAGACGTGTCATCCAAGTTATGCTTAATCAGTTATGATATGTTATAAATATATATGTATATATATTATATACATATAAGTTATTGATTGCTATGCAAGAAATATAACCAAAAAAGGAAAATTATTTGTCGTTATGAAAAGTTTGAATTAAAGTTACGTTCCTTATCTGTGTAGTTTTAGTACCTATCCTTATAAAAATTTGTCGGAACTCTTGGCCGGGTGACGACATTCTTCGGCGATTACGTCATCATCAGGTATTCAGATTGGGATTAAGATGTTATTCACGATGTTAACACAGTGCAAACTATTCCAAGTACGTTCCTTATATTATAAATTTCATATTTCTCCTAATACAGTTAGAATGAATAAAACTAAAATTAAATTTATTAAAGAAAGTTTAAGAATAGATATTTATCAGATCGATTGAAAACTGTAAACATTCACAGATCATCACTTTACAAATAGTACAAATCACAGACCAAAACACATAGGTACTCTAGGATGCACATATTTGGCTCGAGTTGTTACGTTAAGTTACGTGAATCGTGATCACACATCTGTTTTCCTAAGTCAAGTGAACCTTAAATGAACGTTACGTTAAGTTAAAGTTAGATTGGTCGTGATCTTGGCAAAAGAGCCCATCTCAACCCACGGATAACACCTAACTTAGGTAAGTAATACAACTCGAACCAGACGTCTCAAAAGCCCGTCTCCCTCCACGCAAATGAAAGTACACTTCCTCTTAATTCAACTTTCCTCACCCATAACACATCAACGTATTACTATATATGAGTATAATCAGAACGGGTAGTAAAATGCGGTGACGAAGAATAAAAGTATATGCTAACTATTTTGTTTGTTAACGGTGATCAAATTCTGGCCCTGATTTTAATTAACGTTTTGTATCCACCCTGTCCTAATCTTAACCTGACGACTGTTTTCTCCCACAGTTACCAGCTGCCAGTCTGACTTCGAGTCCTCCAGTTTCGGTGGCAGCAAGACCCACATGATGGCAACCAGCTCTCCGTGCGCGATGCAGCAGTCTGACGTGAAGCCCTGCTACCCGTCCCTAGGGTACGGCAACCCTTCCAGCAGCAACAGTGCCGCGAGCAGCAAGGACACTCCCAAGTCGTCCACTCCCGCTCAGGACTTCGTCCACTCACCTTACTACCCAGGAGGGGGCAGCAAGATGGTCTCCTCGAGCCTCAAGCAACCCAAGACCCCGGACAGTATGGACAACCACGGGGGGCAGTCTTCAGGGAAAGTCGTCCCCAAGACGGAGATGACCGGTGGGGGTAGCTGCTGTAGCAGTTCGACACCCTCCATAAGGACGGATCTCATGGTCCCCAAAATAGAGGCAGCGAATAACGGCCCTGGGGGTGGAGGAAACACCTGTAAAGCCTGCACCCCGCCTCCGTCTCCCATGAGACAAACTGCCTTCGATCCTTCGTCATATCTCAATCAAGATTCCAACTCTTCTTCTGTGTCCAGTATGGACACCATGGGGTCTAGGTCCATGGTAGGAGGACCTCCTCCCAACCAGGTGACCCCGCACCACCATCTACAGCCCTCACACCATATAGTCCCGCCCCCACCACCCCCTTATAGCGCCATGGGGCTCTCACCCCATCTAGATGCCGCAGCGCTCGCCGTATGACGGCAACACCACCATGGTGGCCGCCTCCTCCGAGGACATGTACCACCGGGCGGACCACGCGGCGAGACAGTACGCGGGCATCAATCCCGGCGCCAACATTGCTAGGCCCATAGTGTCCTATTCGACCTACGACTCGACGGTGCCTGGTCATCGGCCGTACGACCCTGGCACGGCGGCCGTGTACGAGAGGTACGACGCCGCCCCTCCACCCTCGTGTAACCCCCTGCAACAGCCTCAGAGGCCTGCGCCGCCCCCGAGCATGTACAGTTACAGCAGTGAGCAGCACGAGCAGCAGGTGAGCAGATAGTCGGCTATGAGGCATGACACGATCAGTCATGGAATGGAATTAATTATATGAAAATACAAAACTTTTGGCCTATCAAAAATTAAACAATAAAAACACATGTACTGTACATATCTGTACATTACTATATCATTCTTTAACAGTGGCGTGTCGTGGAGTGTCCCCAGGGTAACCAAAGCTTGTTAAACTGTTCTCTCCCACTCTGTCCCCATTTGACCAATCACACATAGGCTCTGTTTTACATATGCTTATACCTGGTTATCGAGCGTCTCACTGACTGGCGAAAACAATTCCCAGGTACAGTTTAAACCAATTCTGCTTATGCTGTCGTCACTACACGCCACGCCTTAAAACTATTTTATTAATCTTAATACCCACTTCGGTGGCCATGATGTAGGTCAGAGGTCATCAACCTTCTTGATATTGGTGGGCTAGTTTGGAAAAAAAATCAAACAAAATTTCAAATTTATATTGTCTCATTCAGTAATTATTGGTTATTAGTATTTTTTTATGGACACAATTTTTGCTTGTTAAATGTTTTGCGGGCCAGGTAAAATCATTGGGCAATGTTGTTCCCTTTACCTGTTGCAGGTGAGAGAGTATCATCAAGAGGCAGCACAACAGCACCAGATGGCGGTGGCGGCGGCGGCGAGCATGGCGGCGGCGTCGGCCGGGATGATGAAGAATGAGGGTTCCTCCGAGTCTGACGCCAGCACTGGACCTCTTTATCCGAGGTACGTATATCATTCCTTGACATCCTTGTCCGAGGTATGTATATCCATCCCTCGATCTTCTTATCCGAAGTACGTATATCATCCCTCGATCTTTTTATCCAAGGTACGTATATCATCCCTTGACTTCCTTATCCGACGTATGTATTTCATCCCTCTACTTTCTTATCTAAGGTATAATGGAAAGAACTCCAGCATCAGTAAAAGATAAAGAATAAACTGTTTATCTATAGGCCTATACACTGTTTCTTGTAGGAATGTACGTCTGAGAGGCCTATTTTCCTGCCAAAATCCTACTACATGGAAGGATTGCGTTAAGTGGCTGGTTTATTTAAAGCTCGATGGTGGATTGTCCTCAGGCCCATGTACCATTACGACCCCACGACGGGGGTGGTCCCTCCGGGGTTCCCGTCAGCCATCAACCTGTCCGTCAAGTGCGTGGCTGCAGCCCAGGCTGCTCAAGCGCAGATCAAAGGGTCCAAGCCTACGTCGCCGGGTGGTTCCGTCATGGACCTGTCTACCTCCAGCGTTACCTCCACAAGTCCACAGGTAGGGGATAATACTCTCGACTCTCCTACACAGGTATTGGACACTCCCGAGTGTCGTGTCGTGTCGTGGGGTGTTTCCAGGCTAAGCAAAGAGAATTTAAACTGTACCTGTAATATGTTTTTCGTCACTCGGTAAAATACTTATTGCCCAGGTATCGACGAACATACATTCTCATAATACGTTCCTTTCATGTTTTGTAGAAAATGCCTTATCTGACATCTATAAAAGCTAATATATATCTTTCACATATTCATACGTCAAGTCACTGAATCGAAGCTGTCACGTTTGATATTTATGATCAATATCTAAACTAAAGATTAAAGAGGGATCGAATTTAAAAAATAGGCAATTTTTAGTTAAATTGAAAATATTTAAAAAAATCTTTTTAATATTTGAGGCTTGATACCACTAACAAATGATTTCTATTGCGTCATAAACAAAGAACACTTTTTACTTTCTAATATCAAGAGAAAGTATTGTGATCTTGAAAAACTCTATTTTGAGATAGTGACAAATGTTTACGTTTTATATTTAAAAAAAGTGGACTTTACAATTTTGATCTCTCCCCATGTCTGTCTGTCCCTGGCCACGGATCCAAAAAGGTTTAATGGATTTTGTTCAAACTTGATATTAAATTGAATAGGGGACTATACCACAAGGAAAAATCTCCAACCTAGCCCTTCAATTAAGGATAGTTTACTTACTAGTAATTCTTTTTAATTAAAATTTTTTTGAAAATTGCTTTAACGATTTTGTTTAAAATGCATATCCAGGATTTGTTTGCCATGACAAATAGCACTGTACTATATAGTTGGTTTTTGGCTCTTTGGTTATTATTGTGATTAACAAAATGATGAGTTTGTTTTTATGAGTAAAACTTATTTAAGGGTAGTTTACTGAAAATCTATTTTTGAAAATTGTTTTTGAAGCTTTAATACACAATATGAGAAAATGTTACGATTGTGTCGTACCATTTATTTAGTAAATTAATTAAATAATTTCAATTTTGTCATTTTCTGTCATTTTGTTATTCTTACAACTAAACAAGTATCTAATGTATTTACCATTTGTTTCAATTGTTAAATTAAGTCAATGTCTTCATAATTATTGTATTCGAGAAACTTTTTTTTAGATCTATACCGATTTCTAATCTCTCGAATACCATAGCATTCAAGGGATTCGAAGAATTGAGGGGTCAAGCGTTTAATTTCCAATTAAAATGCCATCAATGTTAAGAGCAACCATATTTTTATATTTTCTAAAAAGGACCACGCTTGTATAGCTACAATCGTTTGTTAACCTCCATCTCATGAGATGTTTTGTTGACAGGCGCCGCAGTACGGGTCCAACAGTCTCAGCCCTCACTACGGAGGCAGTCCTCAAGCCGCCGCCAGTCCCCACCTCTCTTCCAGCCCCCGGGTGCCCAGTCCTCAAGGACAGACCCTCGACCTGAGTGTCAACAGGGTACCGCCGACGTGAGTAGGAGGCTTGGAACAAACTGTTCCAAAGTTATCTCTTGCGGTGTAACTCTTCACTTATATGTTGTTGTTTTTGTTTTATAATGTTGTAATTTTTGTGGTTGCTGTCTTTCCGTTATTTTTATTTTTTATGTTGTGTTTATTTAGTAACATGTCTTACCAGGCGTTCGGGCTATACTCATATGTACTAATTACTCCAATAAGCTAGGGATTAAGTGTATCTGAATTTGCGTGGAGGTATGAGTGGGAAAACCAACTAAGTAAAAATCATCCTCATTACACCCGACCGGGATTTAAACCCCACTCTCCCCGTCCTCGGCACTCCTATATTGCGATGAGTGACGCCTTAGAGATTATTTGACCACCCGAAGAGGGTACAGTAGAGTTATATGTTGATTTCACATAGAATAATTATTATTTTCTTGTACCGTGTCTTACTAACCGTCCTGGCTCATCCAGGGCCTGTTATCAGGGGAGAGGGGGGGATTGGTTTTCACGATGATGTCGTTTATCTGTCTGTCTGTCTTTTACTGGGATTACAGCCAAAATCATTTTATCGATCAGACTAAAACAAACTTGTTATTTTGGGTATTCATAAGGCTCCCCAGAGGGATTTTTGGAACTATCTATCCAACCCTAAAATTAAGAAAATAATCTACATAAGGGAGAAAAAAATCCTTAAATTTTCTCTAACAATTTTGATTAAAATTTGTATCTAGGCACTGTTTAACATTACCAAAAAATGCATCCTATTTTCACATGTAAATGACTTTGGGAGTATTTTACATAGGTAGAAAATTCCAAATTTGGTGTAATCTTCGCAAATATTTGAGATACAGAATAACTTATCGTTGTAAATTTTTGGTACTCTTCAAAATGAACAATTTTTATATGAAAGAATATTTTATAATATCAATATATTCCAAGATATATTTTTAAATATATAATTGGGAAATAGGGAGTTGGAAATTCATAATATAAATAATAAGTTTCAATAACAATGTACATTATTCCTTTTAACATTTCTTACGAGTTATAAGTTTAATTTAGATAGTGGAATGATAAAGTCTATTAGGTGCACCGTACACTTTATTTGTCACAAAAAACTAAAAAAATAGTGATCTTAACTCTCGTTCTCTTACACCCCCTCCTCTCGACCCCCCTCACACCTCTGGTGAGCTACGAAAATAATAATTTGGAACAAATGGTTTGAACTTTGAAAACAAACTCTCCATGTGAATGTCTTATTTAATTTCAAGTCCGACATAAGTCATACCCCACACAACTCCACCATATTTCATACCCCACACAACTCCACCATATTTCATACCCCACACAACTCCACCATATTTCATACCCTTATACACTGTGTGATTTTTATTCCTCTAGTTGTTTTTTCGCTCACACCCCTAGATTTTTTTTAACCTCTCTTGTTCTCTTGTAAAGGAGATCTTAACTGCGGATTCCACCGCAAGAGGCGCTTTTTGCCGGATTTCACGTTTGAGGCTAGGCAGGCTTGAAAGAAAGGAAGCTGTTATATACACTCAAAAACAAGAGGAAATGAGAGACTTTATGAGAGGTTTTTGAATGGTGTGAGGTTAGGATGGTGTGAGGTTGACTTCCTTTTTTTAAATCGCTCCCGCTCGCTTCATTCATAGGCGAGAAAAACACGGTTTAATCACAATAAATCTGAGTTTATAATAGAGCTGCTTTCTTTTTTTGTGTGTCCATCACGTTTTACTATCCGTTCAACGTGTTTACATGGTTACATTAATGAGAGGAAATGTAGCCAAATTTACATGAAGAGAGAGGTTAAAAAAAGGGGAAAAAACACCTTCAGTACATACATAGGATTCAAACCCATGAACTCTCCATCGCTGACAGTCTAATATATTGTGAGTGTGGTGTCTTAAACCACGTGACCACCAATGTGGATGATTTAATTGTTAGAGTAAACCCTCGATTTTACGGACTAATTGGAGGAAAGCCTGTCCGTAAAATCGGGGTGAAAAATTAGTGGGTTGAAAAATATAAGTAAAAAATATTTATTTTTGTATTGGTGAAGCATATTGTTTACAACAAACTAGGTAAAGTGATACTATACACGTTTAAAAGAACAGTGCATGCCTTACATTTAATTTTCTCCTTCAAATTTAAAAATATATAAAGTCTAAAAAAGATATATTGTGGCACATTTCTAAAACCAGACCCGCCTCGGTGGCGTAGTTGGCTAACGCACTAGTCGTGTTAAGCTCGACTGCTGAGGACGGGGAGATCGAGGTTCGAATCTTGGTCGGGTGAACTAGGGGTGGTTTTCCCTAAATGGTTTCCACTCTCCCTCCACGCAAATGCGGGTTCACTTCCTCTCATTCAACCTTCCCAATTCCTAATCCATTAGTTTAATTAATACTTAAAGCGGGCAGACCCGAATTGCGCCAGTTATTAAGGGATTAAAAACTGTTTACTAATCCCGGACCCGAATTGCGCCAAGTCAGTTTATGTTGTCGGTGAGGGAGGTGGGGGGGATGATACAAACAAAGACCATCGCAAACAAGCTCTAGCCCCGTCATGTCTTTCCGCCCCTTAGTAAAGGAATGTAAAAACGCCCTAAGTGCCCCCAACAAGACTTGTAACAGTAGTATTGACATCCTTCTGT